>SEYY01001235.1:17500-22500 GCA_009176605.1 Armadillidium nasatum
TTGGAAAGGTCACATTACTTCTCTTTCTAAACAAGATTCTAAGAGGTTGGGTGTTCTGAGGCACCTTCGTAATTTCTTCTCGCCACCCCAGTTGTTTTCTGCTTAGAGGAGTGTTGTTTGCCTCTGTATCGAGTACACCTTACACATTTGGGGTGGTTCCACTCATACAGCTCTCCTTGAAAAGGTGGAGTCTAGAGCTTTCCATTTTATCAATCCTTCCACTCTCACTAATACTCTTCAGTCTCTTTCTGCAAGTCGATATATATATATATATATATATATATATATATATATATATATAATATATATATATATATTATATATATATATATATATATATATATATATATATATTATATATATATATATATATATATATATATATATATATATATTTCAGTAAATAAATACAAAAAATAAAGTACAAAAGAATTTTTAACCTTAATAAATTAGTATGACTCTAATTTTCATTTTGCTTTTAAAAAAATATGTGAAAGAAAAACTCTGATAAAACTTTTTCACCAAATTTAAAACTAAAATTGTGAAAATCACTGAACCATTTTAGACAAAATTATTTGAAGCAATTCAAGTTACTGTCTTATTTTTCTTATTTAAATGTTTATTAGAAACGACTGTTCACTCGTTTTTTAAAATGGTTTGCGAAGTAATAATAATAATAATAATAATAATAATAATAATAATAATAATAATAATAATAATAATAATAATAATAATAATAATGATATTTAAAAATAATTACAGATATAAGAATAAATAATAATAAATAATATTTAAAAATAATAATAAAAATAATAAAATTAGTTTGTTATTGATATTTTATTCCTTTTTTTCACTCAAAGTTGTGTTGAAGTACAATTAAAATCAGACAAATAAGTTCAGTTGATTTTAAAGAAAGCAAAGAGATATTTTTATTTAGTCTCTCCCTTCTAGTGACAATTAGAAAATTGAATGACTAAGGATTAGTATTCAGGGTCTCTCCATCTCCGTTTACTTCTTAAAAATCCTCACCCATTCCTTCCAGCGAACTCTTGAGTACCTTGACAATTGAATCTCTGATCTGTGTCCATGTAGTGTACCTTCTCATATTGTTTTCTGCAGTTAATTTCTAAGCTACAATAGAAATTCATTTCTTACCATCTATTCTACTTATAAAGACTTTTTCCTTTTCTCCATATGTTCTTCAAATCAGTATCCCACAACCATTTCGTTTTTCTCAATCGCTTGACACCCAGAGAGGGTACTCTTCCTCTCTATTGTTTTCCTACTACCATCTCTATCGTTTTCTTCTGCTTTTCATCCTTGTAGTAATCTTAATTCAAAACAATTCGGTTCTATTTACTTTATCGAATACCATTTCTTGTCACCCTTCCTTTCCTTCTCTTCTTTCTTAACTACAAAAGATATAAACACTTTTAGGAAGGACCCCACCCTGTTTGTTTTCACTTCACTCTCTTCTGTAATTTCCTCTCTACGTGTTTATTACATCTTTTGTCTGTCTCTCTCATAATGGAAAATTCTTTCTCCAATATTTCATTCTAGAAATAATAAAAATTAATTAATTACCAAAACTACAGTCATAGTTCAAGTATTTTGTACCCAGCTTCGACATTCCTCTCCCTAGAAACGTCACACTCAACCCGGCTTAAGTTTACTTTAATCAATTGAATATTAATAACCTAAGCCTCTCCCCGCCCCCCATACTCCCTTTTAAAACCCCTTTAATAGGCTTTAGAATTTTGCTAAGTCAATTTCTAAGTAAAAGCAAATAATTAAAAGCAATTGGAGCTGTCTTTCTTCATGTTATTTAAATGTTTATGGGAAACAAATGTTTTCAGCATTTATTTAAGATCGTCTGAGAATTCTTTACCTAATAATAATAATAATGATAATAATAATAATAATAATAAATAATAATAAAATAATAATAATAATAATAATAATATAAATAATAATAATAATAACAATAATTTTAAATGATAAATAAAAAATAATTATTATTACTACAATAATAATGATCATAATACTACAACTACTACTAATAATAATAATCTAATAAAACTAATTAATTAGCGGAATAATGAACCTTCATAATCATTTGCTTCAAAATAAAAAACCGTTTAATGTCAGTTACGATTATTATATATATATATATATATATATATATATATATATATATATATATATATATATATATATATATATATATATATATATATATATATATATATATAGAGAGATAGAGAGAGAGAGAGAGAGAGAGAGAGAGAGAGAGAGAGAGAGAGAGAGAGAGAGAGAGAGAGAGAGAGAGAGAGAGAGAGAGAGAGAGAGAGAGAGAGAGAGAGAGAGAGAGAGAGAGAGAGAGAGAGAGAGAGAGAGAGAGAGAGAGAGAGAGAGAGAGAGAGAGAGAGAGAGAGAGAGAGAGAGAGAGAGAGAGAAGAGAGAGAGAAAGAGAGAGAGAAGAGAGAAGAGAGAAAGAGAAAGAGAAAGAGAGAAAGAGAAAGAGAAAGAGAGAAAGAGAGAAAGAGAAAGAGAGAGAGAGAAAGAGAGAGAGAGAGAGAGAGAGAGAGAGAGAAAGAGAAAGAAAGAGAAAGAGAAAGAGAAGAGAGAAAGAGAGAGAAAGAGAGAAGAGAGAAGAGAGAAGAGAGACAGAGAGAGAGAGAGAAAGAGAAGAGACAGAGACAAGACAGAGAGAGAGAGATATGGGCTATGGGCTATTTCCATCTATTATCAACAGCAATATTATAAATGCATGACTGGCAGCGAGTGGTATCCCACTGCAAAGTGGGAGTAGCGGGGCTGAAAATCCCATCCGTTACCTACCTGTATTATGAATCATATATTTGAATATACGTAAGATATAAGAGATCCGCTCCTCCCGGTGGGAAGACTCCATATCCCGCCTGCAATGCTTTTATTTTATAGCAGTAGATAATACTGGGTCATATTTTAGTTAAAAAATAAAAAAAAAATTAAAACTTGAAATAGGCCGAAAAATGTAGAAAAATAAAAAAATATATTTCCTGATGAGTATGACTGATACATTACTACAGATCTTAAAGACTTTAATAAATTTTTGAAAAAAAAAAAATATTCTATTTGAAAAAACTGAATTTTTTAAAAAATTAAAATATTTTAAAAAAAAAAAAAAAAATTTTTTTTTTTTTTAAATTTTTTTTTTTTTTTTATATGAAATAAAAAAAAAAAAATTTAAGATTAAACATGTATATTTAAAAAGAGAAGGAAGAGAAGAAAACCTTGAGTAATAATGAAAAATAATAATAAATAAATATATATTATATATATATATATATATATATATATATATATATATATATATATATAATATATATATATATATATATATATATATATATATATATATATATATATATATATATATATATATATATCAATAGAGTTATCTGTTGAATTACGAACTTTGTTTACATTTCTACCATGAGTTGTGCTAGGTTAGGGTGCTCTGAAACAATGCCAGTGTAGTGCCTAAACGGGACTCCAATTTTTACATTCTTCAAAAGGAAGTAGAAGCAGTATATATATATATATATATATATATATATATATATATATATATATATATATATATATATATATATATATATATATATATATATATATATATATAATATATATTAATAATAATAATAATATATAATAATAATAATTAGAGAGAGAGAGTTAACATCAAACTACTTGGATATTCAAAGAAGTGCCAAGTAGGTTCTTTACCATCGATAAATCAAAGGTATTTATCGTTGAAATTAGACAACTCAAATCAAAACATTTTTTTTAAAGTAAATATTTAATTGACTGCTTTCAATGCAATACAATTGGCGCCTTTTTTCTTCTTTTTTTTTTTAAAGAGCGCGAAAAAAAAAGGCGCGAAATTTATTACTCAAATATATTGTTTTTATCTTTATATCTGTGGGACTACTTATTGACAAATATTATTAATTATTATTATATAATAATAATAATAATAATAATAATAAAATAATAATAATAATAAATAGAAATAATAATAGATAAAATAATAATAATAATAATAATAATAATAATAATAATAAAGTTGTCAATAATAACAAATAAATAAAATGAATTATTAAATTAATATATATGTTATATATATATATATATATATATATATATATATATATATATATATATATATATATATATATATATATATATATATATATATATATATATATATATATATATATATATATATATATATATATATATATATATATATATATATATATATATATATATCTTTTTGGTCCCCTGTTCTATGATCAGTTGGGAGTATGGGATGCTGCATTTATTGAGCCAACCACCCACATTAGACGGCTGAAACGAGAGGTCCCTCAAAAATGAGATTAGGAATTGAGTAGGACTATTATTTGGTGTGAAGAAGGAAAGAAATATGGAGAAGGGAAGATGGGAAGAAGAAGAATAGAAGGAAAGATGAAAAGGAAGAAGGAATGAAGGAAGAAGAAAGAAGAAGGAAGAAGGAAAGAAGGAAAGAAGGAATGAAGGGAAGAATTGAAGAAGGAATGAAGGGAAAGGAAGAAGAGAAGAATCTGTTGTGCAAGGCTCGAAGGAGCATCTCGAACGCGGTAGATATTATGATGATTGCTAAATTTCTTTGTTCACTGCAGAAATTGTCCTAACGAATCGTTGGGACAAGTGGCAAAAATGTAACAAATTATTTTTAGTTATTTCCTTATTAGGAAATAAATCGGTGAAGCGACTTTCTAATGCTTAACCTGTCCTTTTTCTATTGAAAATTTTACTGTGACATTTTTGCAACTTGTCCCAACGATTCGTTAGGACAATTTTTGCAGTGTTCGATTGTAGTTTGGTCTGGTAAGGCTTTCTTTGTTTTTAAAGTATAATTTGAATTGAGCGAATTTTTTTTTTTTTTTTTGTAGTTGTAGAGGGTGGGTGTGTTT
>SEYY01001235.1:27500-35000 GCA_009176605.1 Armadillidium nasatum
TATATATATTTGATAAAAAATCATTATAAAATTATTGAAAAAGTAAAAGTAGTTTAAAATAAAAATAATAATGACACTACTACTAATAATAATAATAATAATAATAATAATTATAAAAAACAATAATAATAATAATAAAAAAATAAATATAAAATTAATAAATAAATAATAATAATGGAATAATAATAATAATAATAATAATAATAATAATAATAATAATAATAATAATAATAATATAATAATAATAATAATAATAATAATAATAATAATAATAATAATAATAATAATAATAATATATAATAATAATAATAATAATAATAATATATAATAATAATAATATAATAATAATAATAATAATAATAATAATAATAATAATAATAATAATAATAATAATAATAATAATAATAATAATAATAATAATAATAATAATAATAATAATAATAATAATAATAATAATAATATTAAGAAGCCGACTTCCCTCAAATTCAATCAAGTTCTTCAGGTGAAAGTTTAGAAGTAGAAAAATGATTGATGCATTTCTTCACAGTTAAATGCTGTCAAGAAAGCAATTTTGGTCATGTGTGTAGTCAAGGGTACATTCTCACACACTCACATATATATATATATATATATATATATATATATATATATATATATATATATATATATATATATATATATATATATATATATATATATATATATATATATATATATATATATATATATATATATATATATATATATATATATATATATATATTTTTTTTTTTTTTTTTTTTTTGAATGAGAGAAGAAATGAAATAATACATACAGTTTCGAAAATTTGCTTTTCAAAGTTCTGAAATTTTGGACGTTAAAATTAGAAATTAGAAAGACACTAAAGGAAAAAAAAAAGAAAAAAAAAGAAAAAAAAAAGAAAAAAATGAAAAAATAAGAAACATGAATGGATGGATGTTTATAATGGATGCAAGAATGAAAATGTGTGGTGGACATAGAATGTGTCATATGTTAAAGATTCGTTGTGAAGGACAATATAAAAAGTCACATACGAGTTGATTGGTGAATAATAATAATAATAATAATAATAATATAATAATAAATAATAATAATAATAATAATAATAATAATAATAGTAAGCTAATAATAAGTAATATTAATAATAATAAAAATAGCAATATTTATAATAATAATAAATATTAAAAGGTTCATATATCTTTTTTAAAAATTTCATCCTTAAGTAATGGAATAAAAAAGATAGAATGATTTATAAAACTGAAATGATTCTGAAAATGAAAAGTGAATATTAATAATTACAATCTTCAATGAAAGAATTTTGAAATTTAACAAAAGAAATTAATTAATTTGAAATTATTTAATAAATAAATTTTGTTTATTACTGTAACATTCAAGAGTGATGAAAATTCGATTGAAAATATTACCAAATTATTGTAATGATCGAAATTCTAACCAAAACTGTAACTACGCCTAAAAACTTGAACTTTAACAAAGTCCACAACTAAGCCGAGGTTGTGTCCAGAGGCCTTGGTCATTTGCACCTCAGAGGCCTTGGTCATTTGCACCTCGTCTCTACTCATTTAACATTTGGGAGAAGGAAATTTTTTCATGCAAAATATAGATAAGGAATACTGTATAGAAAAACTTGTCGCACGCTCTTTCCTTAGTGGAGGTGGCATAGAAAAGCGGTGTCCTCTTAAATAGCGATAGTAAAGGTAGGGTGATGAAACAGTTCGGACAAAAAGAGATAAGAGAGAGAGGTAGTGGAAGAAGAAGAAATGCTTAGATCTCACCTTTTTAAAGAAGAACAATGTAAGTGGAACCACTAAAAATATGTTAAACCTACTCCAAACAAAGGCGAATGAAATCCGTTTTAATAAACAAATCAAGAAGTCAGGATGACAAAGAAAATTTAAACACCCAACGTTTCTAAAGATTGTTTAGTAAAAGAAATAATGGTATCCTACCATGCAAGATCAGGCGAAAAAGAGACGCCAAGAATATAAAGGACCAACGAAGATTTGGCTTTTACGCTTTCAGTGTTAAAGCTTTATGGAATATTAAGTCGAAGAGAAATTTAAAGGAACTGAGTTTTTGAGGCATTGAAAACAATCATGATTTCTTTGACCTATTTAAATCAGAGGCCACTTCTCCAAGGCCATCCTCAAAATATCAGCTATTTGATATTAACTTTGGCGCTTTTTAAAATAAAAAGAGTAATGAAGTAAATGAGTATACAATTTGTACAGCACATAATGCACGTATATTAACAAATCGCAATTGTGCGGAAAAAGTCCATGGTTCGGTGATAAACTGATCAGAAAGAAAATCAGAAAAATTTACAGAATTAAGGATGAATGCAAAAAGAGGAAAGTATAGAAATCAAAGCAATGTGCCAAACAATCATATATTCGATACCTCCAGAGAAACAGCAAATGCCTCACACACACACACACACACACATACATACATACATACATACATATATATATATATATATATATATATATATATATATATATATATATATATATATATATATATATATATATATATATATATATATATATATATATATATATATATATATATATATATATATATATATATAATGAAAATTAAAATTTCTTAAAGAAAAAATATTTTGTTGAAATCTTAAAAGTTTATATTTTTTAGTAAAGCCGCTTTCTTGTATATTTAGTACACCGATGCCAGTGCCAAGAAATTACAGAATAGCTATATATATATATATATATATATATATATATATATATATATATATATATATATATATATATATATATATATTATATATATATATATATATATATATATATATATATATATATATATATATATATATATATATATATATATAGCGCCTCATCCACTCCTTCCCCTATCACCACTTGGGAGTTGCTGGCCTCCAGTGATGGGGTTGGAGACACCAAGACCTTGTTGCCGACATGCCCTGGTGCACGGTCTTCATTTTTCATTATTTTTTTTCTAATCTCCACTTTGTCGAACACCACCTCTCTTCTTCTAGACCTAATCTTTTGTTCTTAACCGAAACTCAGGTTTCTGAGTGCTCTGACATCAAACCCTCCTCTGTCCTATGCTGATGACTCCACCCTTCATTACTCTTTTCATTTTGAAAGGCGCCCCTCCCAACAACAGTTAATAGAAGCAAGGAGGGTGGCCTTGGAGCAATGATCTATCTCGCATTTCAAATTGGGGCAGAGAAAACATGGTATTTTCGATGCCTCAAAAACTCAATTCCTCCATCTCTCTACTCGACAAAGCCTACCAAACAACTATGATATTTTCTTCGAAAACACACAACTCAAACATTCATCTCTCCTTAATATTCTTGGCGTTTTTTTTCTCTTGATTTTTCTTGGAAAGATCACATTACCTCTCTTTCTAAGCAAACTTTTATGAGGTTGGGTGTTCTGAGGCGCTTACAGCATTTCATCCCTCCCCCCAGTTGCTTTCTCTGAATAGGGGTGTTGTTCGCCCCTGTATGGAGTATGCCTCACACATCTGGGTGGTTCCACTTCCATATACAGCTCTCCTAGAAAAGGTGGAGCCTAGGGCTTTTCGCCTTATCAACTCTCCAGTCTCTTTCTGCCCGTTGAATTGTTGCGTCACTCTCTCTATACTATCGACACTGCACTTCTGAACACTCTCATGGCATACCTCCTCCACTGAGAAGGGCTCGTGCGACTCGTCTTTCTACATAGTCTCATCCTTTCTCTATCCAACTCTCTGATCCCAGATTTAACCTCTATGCTCAATCTTACATGTACTCTACTGGTAAAATCTGGAACACACTTCATCTATTTTCCCTACTTTCTATGACTTACACACCTTCAAACGACGTGTATCAGGACATGTCAGCCTTTAATTTGACCAGGTTCTCGACTTTCCCCCTAATTCTGGTGGAATTTTAGTAGGCCTCTGGCCTTTGCCCACCAGAGGTAAAAAAAAAAAATATATATATATATATATATATATATATATATATATATATATATATATATATATATATATATATATATATATATATATATATATATATATATATATATATATATATATATATATATATATATATATATATATATATATAATATTGCGTTTTTTCTTAATGTCACTCACTGTCTGTCTGTCTGTCTGCCTCTCTCTTGCTCCATAAATACATTTCATTTCCATTTTTTTAATTTTTTTGTATTATATTTACAGTGGAAAACTTGTAAACTTTCTAAATTTTGTGATTTCTTTTTCAGGTTTCAAGTTAATTTACGCTCAATTTGACGAATATGGATTCACAATTCAATCCTAAAGATCAAAAAGTGATCGTGAAATATCTTTTTTCAATGCGAAATGACCCTACCGAAATTCACAAGCTATTAACGGCCTCTTGTGGATCCACTGCTGCAGATTACAAAATTGTAAAAGGATGGATCAGAGAACTTTCTTGCGGCAACGATGATAATGAAGAAGAAATTCACTCAGAGGGACCAAATGGAATTCCTGTAACAGTTTTGACACCTGATCCAACGGATCCAGCTGTGGTTCAGCGTATAGAATATTTGATTACCAAAGATAAAAGAATGACCGTTGATAGAATAGCTGAAATGACAGTGATTCCCAAACCATTGGCGTCGAATATAATAACGCAAGTACTCGGACTGAAGCGCGTGTGTGAGCGTTGGGTTCCTAGACTTTGGACTCCAGAACAGAGACATTACAGAGTTGAAGCATCAAAAGAATTATTTGAAAAATATGAGGATGAAGGAGAAAATTTCTTAAGAAAAATAATTTTCGGAGATGAATCTTTTATTCAGTATTACACCCCCGATAAATTAGCAACCCCAACTGCTCCCCAAAGGAGACACTCAAAGAGTATCGCGGAAGAAAGATACAAACCAGCCATAGAGCCAAAACAATGCATAACCATATTTTTCTTCGATTATCAAGGAATGATATGCAATTTCCAAGTACCCGAGGGTACTAAGGTTGATGCAGAATATTACGCTAATTTCCTCCGCGATGAACTCGCTCCAGCAATTAAACGCAAAAGAAAAGGTGTTAATATTAAGGATTTGTATTTGCTTCATGATAATACCCCTGTTCATAACGCTCTTCCAACCCAAAAAGCTCTAAAAGATATCGATATTCAAGTCCTCCCACATCCTCCTGCTTCTCCAGATATGGAACCTCTTGAGTATTTCTTAATTCATCATTTAAAATCACATATGAAAGGAACACCATTCAGCAACCCTCTTGCAATTGGAGCAACCATTCAAAGACTTTTGGTCTCTCTCACAGATAATCACTTTGCCAACGCTTTGCAAACTCTCGCCAATCGCTGGGAATCAATTGTTGATAGTAGGGGCCTCTATGTACTTTAAGCTATTTATTTTATTTTAAATGAGGATATCAAAATAAGTATATATATATATATATATATATTATATAATATATATATATATATATATATATATATATATATATATATATATATATATATATATATATATATATATATATATATATATATATATATATATATATATATATATATATATATATATATATATATATATATATATATATATATATATAAAGATGGACTAAAAATTTTTTAAATTAACATTTAATTTTTTGTTAGCTACTTTTATTTTTTAAATTCATTATATTTATTTGGAAGATTTTTTCGATGTATTAGAAAAAGAAAATATTAACTGGTTCTATAAACTAACGATGATGTAAATGATAACTTTATAACTACGTAATGATGATATTTTATAAAGAAAAAACATCAAATAATTTTGTGCTTAACTTTTCCGCAAAGTGTTTTGCCTTTTTTTTTTTTTTTTTTGGGGGGGAGGGGGGGGGGAAGGAATTTTTTTTTTTTTTTTTTTTTTTACATGCGTTTTAGGAAGTTCAGAGGGGCGTATTTTTCTGCAACTCTATTTGATAAATTCAAATATTATCGATTAATTAATTAAGATTTAATATTTGATAAATGAGAAGTAAAACCCACATTCCGTATTACTGAACCCTATAAAATACTTTTAAAATTAATTTCACAATTAAAATGTGAAAAAACAAAAAAATAAATATTGTATAAGGTCCTAATACGTATACTTATATATATATATATATATATATATATATATATATATATATATATATATATATATATATATATATATATATATATATATATATATATATATATATATATATATATATATATATATATATATAATCCTAAAACCCATACTTATAAACATACAAATATATAAGATCCTAAAACGCATACTTATTATGTGTATGATTTTACTATAGAAAAGGACTGTAAAGTATCGCTTTTTTTTATGCAGTTTTGGAATTTGCTAAACTGCGATTATTTTTGCAGCAGTTTTGATAACGTGCTAAACATAGTTTTAATTAATAAAGAGATATTATACCAAGCAATGCTCGCAATGACAAATGCCTCTTCGATGTTCATTATAGAAAAATGTTTGAATCCTTTTTTTTTACGACTAACTTACTAATAGATCCATTTCATAGGAAATGTATCTGTAAGGACTACATACCATGTTTTGGAATTTTATGAAAGGTAAGAGACTCATTTTATATGATGGTTATATTATAATAAAGTATACGTGAACCATTGTTTTCTTAATTCCGATTATAACATCCACTCTATTGGGATTCTGTCGAAATAGACCACTTTATTTATTAATAACTTATTCACAAATTTGGTAAACATTTTGTATCATTTATACACATACCTTTATGAAAGGTTTAGAAGCTTTTAAGATACAAATTGTGTTAATACCTTGAATGAACATTAGAGGATTCAAGAAGTTATCTTGTCTATAACATAAGAATAAGGAATAGAAGGAACACAAATATATATATATATATATATATATATATATATATATATATATATATATATATATATATATATATATATATATATATATATATATATATATATATATATATATATATATATATATATATATATATATATATATATAATCTGCATCCAGGTATAAATTAACTAATGCGTATCTTAATAGGTTTCGAGTAAAGCTTTTTTGAGGGATCGCACGTTAACTACCCTAACCAAAAGAACATCGCGTGGAAAATAAAAAATCTGAATGTTAAGTAAGGACTCCAGAGGCCAGACTATTTCTTTCAATTGATGATAAAAAAGATAAAGGAAAATAAAGGATGATATATTATTTTATTTAGCTTTTTGGTTATTATGCTGTAATAATAATAATAATAATAATAATAATAATAATAATAATAATAATAATAATAATAATAATAATAATAATAATAATAATAATAATAATAATAATAATAATAAATAATAATAATAATAAAAATAATAAAATAAATAATAATATAATAATAATAATAATAATAATAATAATAATATAATAATAA
>SEYY01001235.1:37500-40000 GCA_009176605.1 Armadillidium nasatum
AAAACAATTAACTGCTCCAACTATATGTTCGCGTCGATCATTTCAGTTTGTTTAATTTTTAGTTTCTTCATTATTTAATTTTATTTCCAAGTTTTCCCTTTTGTACAACGTCAGATTCATGATATCTAGCAACTTTCATTCATGCACTTCTTATGAGTGCTTAAAATAAATGGTTGGATTTGTGTTTAAGTTCGAAATAATGCTATAGACTTAAAAAATAAAAAATAAAATAATATTAAGTTAAAAACGTTAAATCAACATTTTTTCAGTCATCTCAAATATAAGTTTTAGTAATTAGTAATAAGTTATATATGAATTGAAGCTAACTTTTTTTGGTGAAACCACAATTGTGGTGAAGCCAAACTTTGGTGAAACTTATAAGTAATGGGTTTTTATTAATTTATTTTATTATTAATAATTTAACCAGTTTTTTAACTTCTATAGTTTAGGCATTTGCTTTATGATAAATAAAATTGTTTATGACTTTATGCCATTGACTTGATCTATGCTATGTACTACGCAAAGTTACAAACATATATTATTTGTAGCTACTCTTGTGCGGAAATTTAGCTTGTTTAGATATTTCTACGTCTCTGTAATTGGCAACACTACAGATATTAAAAAAGAAAAATCCAAAATTTCTATGTAGCAATTTTGATTATTTATCAATTTTTTAATAATTAACTTTCGAAAATAAATTTCTTTGTTATAGTGTACTTTATACTTATCAAATGTACCTTGAAAATTTTCTTATAATGATTTTGTATTATGAAGAAGGTAGTTTTATAATCTGTGACTAAAGAGATGGGATAAACTACTCAAAATCCTAAACCATTCACCATTGATTTTTTAGAACATTATAAATATAGAGACAGTTATAGGCTCTACTGACCTATCGAGACTGTCTCAGTCAAAACAAATAATAATAATGGTAATACTAATTACACATGCAATGAACCAACACCCCCTGCAAAGCAAAGCTGCCAGTCAGGCTTAGTCACAAACTGATCTAAAATTTCTTTAGTCACTAAATCTAAAATTTAGTCACAAGCTGGTCTAGAAATTCATATATACCTGCCAATTTGGCTTAATCAAGTTAAACTATACAAAACCTAAACCATCCATATATCTATCTATCCCACTCTTAAGTGTTGTAAGAGAATCACAGTTAACAATCTCCTGTGGTAAGCCATTCAGAAAAATTAATAACTCTTACTGAAAGAGTATTTTCTTAGATCAAGAGAGCATGACTTTTTAATTTTCTTATCATGCCTCTAGTTTCTCTTCCATGGTCCAATATAAAGTATTTTTCCATCTCTGTATTACTGTTAGATGTAAATATTTTGTAAACTTGTATCATATCCCCTCTGAGAAACCTTTCAACCAAGAATATTTCTTGTTCTTTCAACTGTCACAGTGTATTATAGTTTAAAATCTGTATGCTAAAATCCATACACTAACTTCACAGTCAATATTACCAAGAGAGTATATATTTTGTATACCTGTATCATATCTTCTGTGATCAGTTGTCTTTTGGCAAAGATCATTCCTAACTCCCACAACATATCCACTTAACTCTTACTCTTAATGTCAGGTTTTTCCTTATAAAAAGGAAAATAGGTTAGTAAAAAAAAATCCTCATTTTTGTACTTAAAACACTTCATGTGTTCCTAGTCCTATATGTTAGTAAAGCACACAAAATGGTACATAGTGACTATATCATAGAATTCAAAGGTGAAAAAAATATCAGAAAAAATGCTATTCTCACCTTTTCTTTTCAACTAACGATTAGACAGTTGCCTGATATTTCAAAATTAACCAAAAATTTATTTCATGGAAAATGTGAAAATAAATGGAATATATATATATATATATATATATATATATATATATATATATATATATATATATATATATATATATATATATATATATATATATATATATATATATATATTTTTAATAGGAAGGCCTGGAAACTTTTTACACTACATATATATCTATTTAAAAAATTGATGTAACACTTGTAAAGAAGTGGTTGAATATTCATTGTTAGTTTTCATTAATAGTACTATTTTTCCATTATATAGGTCTAGTTGTATTAGTAGTACCTAACCTATTTTGATATAAAAGTTTATAATTTATTTTTTAATGTTCATAAGAAAGATAAAAATAAAGTAAGGACAGAGTTATCAGAATTTTGCTAAGTTGCTTACATGAGTAAGAAAACTTCTCATTAAAAAGACGGTTATTATCTGCTTAAAAAAATGTAAATATTTTTTTTTTCCTAATTTCAGCATTATTCTAATATTAACAAATTTACGATGTCTATTATTAAATATTTTGGCCTTGATAAAATTGGTCTGTTTTTTCGAATAATAAAACAGCATGGGGGCATACGAGCAAGTTTGTATAAACTTTACAGGTATGTTAACTATATCTTGAACTTTAATGTTATTAAACAGTATATATATATATAATATATATATATATATATATA
>SEYY01001235.1:42500-70000 GCA_009176605.1 Armadillidium nasatum
GAAATTAATAGTTCTGGTATGCATGCAATAAATAGGCTGATAGTATTTGAAATTGAGGTAAAATATATTAAATATTTACTGGACTATATTAATAGTGAACATTATAGAATTCTAGAGGGAAGCAGCAATATTTCAAAGGCACTGTATTTGATTTTTAAATAATTCATTACATTTGATGAGGTACCAGAGAATTGTAAAAAAGCATTCATTGTGCCTTATTTATAAGAAATGGAGTAAGGAAGATTTTGGAAATTAAAGGCCAGTAAGCTTAACAATTCTGGTTGTAAAGGTTTTGGAAACATTACTGAAAAGTTGTATAGAGAAATACCTTATATAGATGTAAAAATATTGTATGATTCTCAGCATAGTTATTGGAAGGGTGGATCGTTACAGGCAAACCTTATAAAATTTATGGAATACATTACTGGCAGCATTGACAAGGGGAAACCAGTTGATGCTATATATTTCGACTTCAGCAAAGCCTTTGATAAGGTACCCCATATTAGGCTGATGCAAATTTAATCACAATGGGATATAGATGGAGTGGTGTATGGTTAGATAAGAGTAATTGAAGAAAAGAAGGGAGTGTGTACTACCCAATGACACTACTCTTCTGTATAATATAAATAAATGATTTGGACCACTTAAACGTGACTACCTCTTTGAGGATTAATGATGGATGTATTAAGTTTCAAAGTGATCTAGATAGAACTTCTCGTATGGGCTGATAATTTTAATAAGTAAAAGTTGCTCGAATGAAAGATATAACTACAATATGAATGGAGATTGGCTTTAGTTTGTGGACCAAGAAAAAGATATGGGTGTAATTATTAGCAGGAATCTGAAAGTGGCTAATCAGTGTTTTGAAGCAATAAATTGAGCTAATAAGATGTTAGGTATAATTAAATAAAAATTTTTTTTTTCTTTACAAGAGCAAGGAAGTTACAAGTAACCTGTATAATAGTTATGTCAAACCAGTATTACAGTATTATGCACAAGTTTGAGCCCCTCATTAAGAAAGGACATGGATATGCTGGAAAGAGTGCAACTTAGAGTAACAAGAATGATTTCTGGCTTAAAGGGTAAAAGTTATGAGTGGCGGCTGAGGGAGTCAGGAATGTCCTCTGTTGAAAGCAGATTTCTTATTAAAGGGAATATGATAAATGTTTAAAAATATTTCCATTTCTTGATAATACTGAGGTCAATAAATTCTATAAAATAGATCAAGGACATGACTAGTTAATTTTTTTTGGAATGTTTTGTGGCAGGAAGTTGTTTGGTACCTTTCACTTGAAAAATTCAAGAAAAGACTGGATAGGTATATGGATGGTCTGGACCTAATTGGTGGGATGGTTGTTATAAAGTTAATCTGCATGCTGCTAATATGACTATAGTCTGATCAAATAACTAAAAAGTATAATTATCATATACAGTTTTAGCATTTTTGACTCGAGTATGTATTAGCTTTTACTAAAGTTATATTATGGTGTTGACAAACCTCTTAGTTAAGTTGCTTACCATTGCATGTTCAGTCCATAATTTGTGTACTTTGAGATAATGTATTTTGCTTGGCACTTGAATATTTTAATAGACAACTTACATTAATTTGACTGAACAGACTCGATATAGGTCTTTTGTGGCTTCTTACTGTCTCTATATTTCTTATATTCTTAAGTCGTTATGCTCTTAGGTTCTTATATTTTAGTTCAGATCGGTTACCTTTCTTGGAGATGGACTAATTTCACATTACTCCTTTTTTGCAGAATGGATGAACTAATGGATGGAACGTTAGTGGGAACAGATAACTTTGGCAATAAATACTTTGAAAATAAAAACAACATGTTTGGTAAGTCAGAAAAAAGTATATATTTTCTTGTTTTTGTTCTTTTTAAAAATTTACTCAAACTCTTGTGACTTTTCAAGAAAATCAAACCTTTGAAAAACGTAATTTTTAATTCTGAACTTTAAAAACTTTGTTTATAAAATTATTGCAATATACATATAAAGATCTTAAGCAAAGGGAAAGAACTATTTATAAAATTTTTATTTTTTTTTAAAAATTTTAAAATTAAAAATATATATATATATATATATATATATATATATATATATATATATATATATATATATATATATATATATATATATATATATATATATATATATATATATATATATATATATATATATATATATATATATATATATATATATATATATATATATATATATATATATATATATATATATATATATATATATATATATATATATATTATTTATATTATTTTTGACGTTTTCCTGTACCTATAACGGTTTGAAAGATTTTTGGAAAATCTACCCTTGAAAAAAGTGAATAGCTGGGAAAAATCAGTGGTTGAAATGACCTGAAAATTGAACTGCATATTCACAAATCTATCAGCTACAAAATCTAGGATACGATTTTTGATATCTGCTTTAGAAAAAAAAGTTATAACTTGTCTGTCCGACTTTTTAAAATATTTTGGAAAATGTTCCCGTATGGACAAAAAAAATAAAATTAGAAAAAAATACATCTATAACTTTTTCATTTTTGGCAGTTGTTTAGAGGAGGTACAAAGCTACAATTTTAGAGTTTTTAAAAAGTTTCAGCTCTGACTAAAATATTTTTCTTGCTTTGATTTCGCAGCTCTTATATAGGCTATATCCAGATGACCCATTCTTAATTTCTTATAGGGTATGAAACACTTTTAACAACACCCCATATATAGTTAACAGCAATAAAAAGTTCATGTTGTTTTTTTACCATTACTTCAAACTATTCCTTCTGGAAAATGGCATGAACTTCAAAGACGTACAATTTTTACTGAATAAAATTCATTCTTTAAATTAAAAGTCCTGATCTACTGGATTATTCATTATGTTGTCATCGTTTTGGAATAATTTTATAAATTTTTGTCTGTATTATAAGCATTTTTTCACAATATCTAATAAGTTGCCAAGGGTGAAATGTTTTAGACAAACCGAAAATCGCCATCTACAAGTTATTTCACATTGTTTCATGAAGACTTCAAAACATTTTGGAAAATGTACTGACAACTTCTTAGTGAGGAGCAAAACCGAGAGAGTAAAATTTAAAATAGATATTTTTTCAGTTATCAGTTAGCAATGTCAGTGTAGCTTTCTTCATACTTCTCAGCAGTTGTATCATTTATTTGAATAGTCTACTGTTATCTCTATCTCAGAGTTTTCATTTGTTTTATTATTATTATTATTATTATTATTATTATTATTATTATTATTATTATTATTATTATTATTATTATTATTATTATTATTATTCTTTTAGGAAGAGATAGGTGGGTCGAATATAGTCCACATGTTGGGATGGACTATGATGGATCACAAGTTTCTGTTGAATGGTATGGATGGTTGCATCATAAAACTGATATTCCACCACCAGAAGTAAGTAATGACAAATTTCATTCATTTCCTGTTTTGTCAAGCCAATCAGAGTTTCGGATCCTCATATATATATATATATATATATATATATATATATATATATAATATATATATATATATATATAATATATATATATATATATATATATATATATATATACAGTGGAACTCCACTATTCGTCATTAATCCGTTCCTGAGGGATGACGAATATCGAAAAGACGAATATCGAATAATTTTTTCCCATAGGAATTAACTAAAAATGGATTAATTCGTTCCCAGCCTCGAATTTTGCCTATCTATTCTTAACAAAAAAAAAAAATTTCAATCTAGAATCGATCTCCGAAATCATTTCAAACACTGTACAATTAACTACAGTACATATTAAACAGCGTACTGCCATAAATAATACGTAATACGCACTGTGTAGGCCTACATAAACGCTAAACACATATTTTAAAAAGAAATTTACCTTTTGATGAGAAAAACAATGATTGTTATAAGAGTTTTTATTTTTAATATAGGCTTTCGTAGGTAGGACGAATATTGATTTTTCGACGAATATCGGAAAAAAAAATACAGGGCGAATATCGGAAAAGAATATATAATGGATCATATATATATATATATATATATATATATATATATATATATATATATATATATATATATATATATATATATATATATATATATATATATATATATATATATATATATATCCTTCATTACTCCTTTTCACTACTCTTTTCAACAGTAGTTTATTGACGTATGAAGGGTGGGCTTGGAGCAAATCACCTCTGATCTTTCTTGTTTTTCAAATTAGGGTTGAGAAAACATAGTCATTTTCAATTTCACGAAAAGTCAGTTATTCCAACTTTCTTCTCGACACAACCTTCCACAAAACTATGACATCTTTCTTCTTCGAAAACACTCGACTCAAACCTTCATCTGCCCTCGATATTCTCAGGTTTTTTTTTCTCTTGTTATCTTTCTTGGGAGGATCACATTACTTCTCTTTCTAAACAAGCTTCTAAGAGGTTAAGGTGTTTTTCAGAATTTATTCACTCCACCACAGTTGCTAGCTCTTTATAGGGATGTTTTTCGCCCCCTGTATGGAGTACGCATCACATCTGATGTGGTTCCACTCATACAGATCCCCGTGAAAAGGTGGAGTCTAGGGCTATCGTCATATTAACTCTTCCGTTCTCACTAATTCTTTCCAGTCTCTTTCTGCCCGTCAAATTGTTACGTCACTCTCTCTCTATACTATTGCTATTACAATGAACACTGTTCTTCTGAACTCTAACGTCACGCGACACGCCTTTCTACACAGTCTCATCCTTTCTCTGTCCAACTCTCTGACGCTAGACTTAACTATTTATGCTCGGTCTTACATGTACTTTACTGGTAGAGTTTGGAAGACACACCCCCTTTAAATATTTTTTACACAAACTTCCTTTGATTTATACACCATCTAACGCCGTGTATCAGAACATGTTGGCCTTTAACTTGACCAGATTTCCGACTTTTTCCCTAACACGGTAAAAATTTTAGTAGGCCTCTGGCCTATGCCCACCAGAAGTGAGTATATATATATATATATATATATATATATATATATATATATATATATATATATATATATATATATATATATATATATATATATATATATATATATATATATATATATATATATATATATATATATATATATATATATATATATATATATATATATATATATATATATTAATCAGCATTCGGCATAGAATCGGAAAAATCATCAATTTTCATGGAATCGGCATCGGAATCGGAATTTTTCTTCAACTTTTCGATTTCTTTTTTCTGATTCTCATTTCTGGTTATTTTAAAAAATAAAGCATTTTCCAAAGTAAATGCCAAATACCAACCATATATATATATATATATATATATATATATATATATATATATATATATATATATATATATATATATATATATATATATATATATATATATATATATATATATATATATATATATATATATATATATATATATATATATATATATATATATATCCAGGAAGGTATTAGAGCATGGAAAGTAGGAATAGTAGAGCATGTGTGAGAGTAAACAGAATGGAGACTGAGTTGGTTTGTTTAATGTAAATTATGGTCTAAGACAAGGTTGTGTAATGTCTCCGTGGTTATTTAATTTATTCACCGACAAAGTGGTAAGAATGATAGATAGGGTAGGGAAAGTCATGAGAATGAGGGAGAAACATGGTATGTGGGATGCAAATGTGTTGATGTATGCAGATGATGTACCGAGAAACGAAAATTTGAAAGTATTGTTTGATGAGTTTGTAAGGGGTTGTGTTGAATTGAGCTTAAGAGAAAAAAAAATGAAAAATGGGGAAGGAGGGGAGAGGGGTGTAGATGAGGGAGATGATTTACAGATTAAGGTGGGTAGGGAGAAATTGGAACGTTACTTTATTTACGTTTCTGAGGTGATTTTTGAAGAGGGAGATGTTAGTATGGGCGATGAAGCTGGGCATAGGATAAGATAAGGGAAGGGGGCTGGAAATTTGCCCGTGGACGAGGCCGGGGTCTCCCAAATTTGGCTGGAGTTGCCTAAAATTTGTAAAGAGGTCAAAGGCACTGAAATTTTAGGTTAAGAAAATTGGATATAAATTTAATTGAGGTTTATTTAATTATAAGGAAAGAGTAGAATAGTGAACATTCACTAAATTAATGATTATATGCATTTTCTCCGAAAAACTGTCAGAAAATTACAGAATTTGTATAATAAAAGTTTTAAAAAAAGTACAAAAATTTTTGAATATTTTTTTTCGGATTCACAATAGTGATTCAACAGGTTTTCTTAGGTAAGACCCTAAGTTAAAGTTTGAAAAAATGTAAGATACAAGATTATCAGTACAACCTGTATTTATAAGTATCATTGCGATTTTATTGCTGTGTATCAAACTTGTATCATTTCGCTACATTATTTCAAAATTGTTTTGTTTATACTTTTAGTCAATATGGCTAAAAGATCAGCTTCATCATTATGGGGAGTACTTTACAATGTTTCAGGATAGGCTCGAAATAGCTAAATGTAACATCTGCAGTTAGGAAATTAGAAGAGTATCTCTTGGTGCCTTAAGTAAATTTTCAACCAAATTTTTATGGGGGCATCTAAAATCAAAACACAAAGATGAACATTCACTAGCAGAAAAGGAGCCTTCAAAAGAAACAGAAAAGAAAAAGAAAATATTGAAAAAACTAGAAAAAAATCTTAATTTTCTTATATTTTGTTAGAATTTTTTTATTATTATTTGATTGATTAAGCTGAAATTTTCAGGGTATATGCATTTTTTCCCGAAGATATAAGTTGATTTCGAGCGTTTTTCTGAGTCTGTAACTGTTTGAAAGTTATTTGAACCCAAAGTTAAAAAGGAATAGCGGGGTCAAACCACTGCTGCACATGAGCTGAAAATTTAACTGAATAATCTTAGCCCCAATTTCTTGCATTTGTGGAAACAGATTTTTGATATCACGTCTAGGAAAAAAGTTATAAGCACTTGAATTTTTTTTTTTTTTTTGCAAAATCGTACCCTTCTGGAGAAAAAAATTATTTAAAAAAAAAAACACTAACTTCTAATTTTTTTTTTTGGGTATTGTTTAGAGGAGTGACAGTGCTACAACTTTTATTTAGTTTACAATTTAAATTATTATTATTATTATTATTATTATTATTATTATTATTATTATTATTATTATTCTCTTTTACCTGTTTTTTAGTCCATCCCTTACTCTCTCTTAAATACGTCTGTTAATTCCTCGCTCCCCTTCACGAGTCTTTCCCTCTACATTCCCTACGGCTACTCCATCTCTCCAGGTATCCATCCATATTTTGGTGTCAGACCAACTCCGTGTTGAGGATGCAAATTAAAAACTAGTCCTTTTGTCTTTGAACAATATCCTTCACTACATAAATTTACAAGGCCGTTCATTAAAGGGAGCCCCAACCCAAGCACACCACTGAGGGTGGCTGTCCCACTCTTGGGTGCATAACCCTTTTCATCTTGTTCTCAGTGTGGGGAAACCGGACGGGAGACTATTACGAGGCCAGAACGACAGCCCACCACTGTGGTGTGAAGTTTTTGGCTCTGGTGTGGCGTGAGAATTGCGCACACTCCCGTTTGTTTGTTTTTTATTTCCATTCATTTTGTGGCCAATCAAGTGTTTGTTCCATTCTATTTATTGTTATATTAGTTCATTCATCTATTGCAGAGTTGTAGCATTAAAACTGTTTGCATTTAATGACAAAGTTTAAAAAGAAATTTACAAATTTATAAATTTGAAGAAAGACAACCACCGTCTTTTCCGTTAGGTATTCCATCTAACACTCCCCAAACATTTCGAGACCAAGATCAAACAGAGGCTTTGATGGCTTCAAAGATGGGATGTTCCAAACTCAAACTCATCCACTGTTGAGAGATGATGAGACCCTTTCCCCTAAATCTGGTATGAACGAGCGTGCTCTAGGCACTTTTATCTCACTAAGCCTCTTCCTCCATCCAGTTGCCGCAGTTTTGCTTTAACTTACAATCGACGACCTCTACACCTCTTCGGCCACAGCCCGTTCTTTTTAATCGATGCCTTTGAAAAAGTCCCAGGTACAAATAATACCATAGCTTAACAGTTTTTCCCTTATTCGCGCTGCTGCGAAAATTATCAAGTTCAGTTTTGGCCTCGGTAACGAACCTGGGTGGTGAAATTTCTGCACTCTCCACCTTGGATAATAATACGAAACGCTTCATAATAATAATTGTTACAGTAAATCAATATTGATACAGTAATAGGATTCTTAACCAATTAACGGAAAGAACAAGTCGTCTGTCACAAAGTTTATAGATTCTTTCCTTACAGAGCATGCATAACTACCCCATCTTTCATTGTAATAAAGTTATAGATTTAATTAGATGCGTTTTCGGCGATGTGAATCTTATACATTATTGCCTAGGAATGATTACATAATGAGACTTTCGCTGATTCTTTTTGTTACTATTCTCTTATTCTTGCCTTATTTTTTTTCCTATTCAATACCTTTCTGTTATTTTTGTATCATTCAGATTAGTTTCAATAACAACTTACTTTTGCTTGAAGTGAGCTTGCCTCATTTTAGCTTATAGCTTCAAAAAACATTTTTTGTGGCTTTAATTCACAATATTTTTTATTCCTTTTACAGGCAAAAAAACTAGGCTATTCTTGGCTTGCTGACCCTAACCAACCAAATCCAACCGGAACTACAGACGCTTACATCCCCTACTCAACAACAAGACCTAAAGTTGAACCCTGGATTCCTAAATCTAAATCTCAGTAAAATTTATTATTTATATTATAGTAAGGTTTGTAAATATTCTAATTAATGTATTTTAATTATTTTCTTTTATTTTTGCCCTTAAGTTAATGCCAAATTTTCTGATGCAGTGAACTATTACTAATAGATGGAGAACATTAAGCAGCTGTAAAACCAAGGTAAATTTTCAAAAATACATTAAAATCCTCTTAATCCTTGCATAATTATGAGAATCCATTTTGGTATTAGTGAATTTATTGCGTTTTACCAAAGGTTTAAATATTTTTCCAATGATAACTCTTGTAATGAAAATTAGTGAACGCGTTAAGAATTGAAGAATTGATTATTACTTTATTTCAACATTATAAGGTGTGATAAAAGAAATCGAATTATTTCTATTTTCAGTACTCATTATCGAACTCGTATATTAAGCCTGCTATTTAATAAAAGGTATCCAACAAAAATTTTGAATAATTTTTAAAACAAAATGATATCCTCCAACGTCTTTCCAATTTTAATAATTAGAACAAAAAAAAAATTATACATGAACAAAAAATTTACCTCATTTTGAATTACATCTCTTTAATAGTCTTATTTTAATAATTGGACTGGAAAGCTGGTACTTGAGCTAAGCAATGAAGTACAATGGAATAAAACCAATAGTCGTGCTGAATATTTTTTGCTGAAGGGGGGAAAAAAAAGGTGTCCATTAATAATAATAATATAATAAAAATAAAACTCACTTCCCAAATTTGTTATCTCACTGATTTTCTACTAACATAGTACGTGCAAAATTGCTCAAGAATATTTGCATTTTCCTTTAATCAGTTACGTGATCGATTTCAAAGATATTTAACTTAATTCCTTTGCAGAATAGATTTCACTCACTACTGTCTCCTCCTATTCTCTCTTCTCTGAGGATATTTGTCTTCAATAACTTCTGATTCATTAGTACTCTCATGATGAAGTTCTCTACAACCAAGTTTTCTTGTCTGATAATTTTTCGTTATCTCAATCCTGAATGACCATATCACTAGATAAGCTGCAAAATGATTAATCCAAGAATACGTATTTCGTTGTAAATGTGTTGGTTTGTCTCATTTGTTGTTAAAAGTGTTAAGTATTAAACGTACAGAATCTGGATACCCCATAATACTCTTATGATAAAAAAAATAACCTATTACAATGGAATATTCTCTGTTTAAAGTACAGGTAAAAAACATGCAAAATGGGCTACCAAAAAAAATCGCTTAGTGCGAATGTAAAACTATATAAATTCCAAAATGACTTTCATAATAGTTTCTTAAACTAAACGATGAAATTTATTTCCTATAAATTCGACTGTATTTTACAGCCTCCCTTCTATGGTGTTCTTACCATGAAGGCCTTTGATTTTTTACCACCTTGGGTGTTATAAATAATAAAGAAGCTAACTAATTTTTCAAAAATTAGGTCTAGTACATTAACAATAAGGAACAAATCAATAACACCTTAATCTTATCATATTTTATTTACATTTAAATAAATTTTTACATTGTGTAAAGGTTATTTTGATGATCTGAATATTTTATTGTATTTATTTCTACAAATTTTTTTTTTATTATTTTATTTTATTTTATTCAAAAGAAATACAGTAGACTCAAGTACATATTTCTTTCAGTAATGTACATAAATATAATAATAATAATAATAAATACATACAATTTTTTTAGCAAGTCTTTTATTTTTTTTTTTATTTTTTTGTTCACGTACACTTGTTTACGGCTAATTGTCTGTACACAACACACGAGAGGATAATTTCAACCCTCCTTTTTTTTATCCATCACAAGTTTTGAGATCGATCTAAATATAGCTAAAAAGTTATTAAGATCGTATCACTGCAGTTCATACCACACAGCGGTTACTGCACATAATATATATATATATATATATAATATATATATATATATATATATATATATATATATATATATATATATATATATATATATATATATATATATATATATATATATATATATATATATATATATATATATATATATATATATAAAAACTCCCAAAATAAATAAATATTTTTAAAATTAAAAAAAAATTTTTTTTTTTTTTTTTTTTTTTTTTTTTTTATTTTATATATATATATATATATATATATATATATATATATATATATATATATATATATATATATATATATATATATATATATATATATATATATATATATATATATATATATATATATATATATATATATATATATATATATGAGAAAAAAAAATAATAATATGACCGTGACCTGTATAGCCCTTCCATCTTATAAATACTTCACGAATAAAACTTCTGAAGAAGTGTTCTTAAACTCCTTCAGAATGAGGCAAATACTACAACGCAGGAGTTGCTTGTGCAGTGGCTGAAGCTTTTGTCGAGTCTATAGCAGTTTCCGGACGCGGTGATGTGTGCGATAAAGAATTAGGAGAAAGAGGTGGATGAGATGCTAGAGACATGGGCGATGACGATGACGAAGTGGAAGGGGTACTGGAAGAGTTGTTTGATGATGATGATGGCTTGGAAGTAAATACTGGGCATGGAGACGCTTGAGTAGAATTTACAGTTCCCGTTTTACAAGTCTCATCAACTTTACTTTCAACTGTATCTTCTTTATCCTCAGTTGGACTGTTTCTTTCATTATTTTCAATTATCATTTTCCTTAGGACTATCTTTAGCAGAGGATTCATTGGTCTCTTCTTGGTCTTTTAACTCATCAGAAGATTCTTCTACTGGTTCAGGAGAAGGAGGAGGTGAGGGTACAACAACAGTTTCACTTTGTACTTGCGCAACATTAAAAAGAACTTGAGAAAGTTGTGAAGCAACATAAGTATCCAAAATTTGGCTCATTACGAGAGTTAAAAATCTATTTTCACATGCGGCTATAACCCGTGCATTATCTGGAACTCTAGAGAGATTGACAAGTGTGTTTGCTGACCTCCTTACCATATCGAGACTTGTACCCATTAGTTCTGGATTTTCCTTTAAAGCAGTAACACCTTGTATATTAGCAACATTAAGAGCGGCACTTTCAGCCTCTTCAATAAAAGCAACTAACAGCGATACACAACCATTCTGCATTGCGATTACGCGGGCTACACCAGAATCTGCAGCTGAAAAATAATGGAAAAGGTTTATGGCAAACTCCCGAGCTACTTGGTCCTCACCGCGACACAAAAGTCGTGTTAGTTGTCCACATAACATATCAAGACGAGAGAAGGGAGGAGTAGCCAAAACTAAATCAGTATTAGGATCCAAAACACAAAGTTTGACTAATGCTTCTAAAGCCAACCTTTGTGGTGACAACGCCGCCTGCGAGGATACTCCACCACCAGGAATTGTATCTTGCCCATATGAAGAAGGACATGTAGCCCAGTGGAGAAGGCCATTGAGAATCGGTCTTGAGATTTCTTCCGGGTAATAGGATAGATCAAGATGACCTGCCATGTTTGCAAGGGTAACAAGGGTATTTTCGTGGACGTGATGCAAATATGGCCACCACCAATATGTATCGGAAGCTAATGAACTGCACCAATCACTAAAATCTGTTTCTTCATCACGATCATAATGCGTGGTAGTAGGTGAACGAATTGGGTGGTTGTGATGAAGCAATATTGTTTTTCCTAATAAAGCAAGTAATGAGGCGCTTTTACTCATCACATCCTCATTGCCAGGGATGAAAGACATGTTCCTAAGCACAGTCCCCACAGCAATTACACGTCTTGCAAGCCAATCTTGTCCTTCAGTCGTTGTAGTTAATGAGGCTTCATCTGGAGACCACGATTCTTCTTCAAGATTATCGAAGGGACGTTTAAAAACGGGATTTTTTCTATCTTTTACCGATGCCTCTTTCTTTTCGGGTGATACTGGAATTGAGGGCAATTTACTAGGACTTTTAACAGGTGATTTAACTTCGATAGTATTCAAAGAACATTTATTGTTCTCCATATTCTTTGGAGACTCATTTGTACTAGCAGCATTGTTAATCATATGAGATGTTTCTTTATTAGAAGCGTTTTCAACTATAACTTCAGTACTCTCTTTTTTATCCGTTTCTACAGAATCTTCCTTCTTTAAATAATGGTCCAAAATACTTCGGCTATCTGTTTGGCAAATACCTTTATCTATTTTATTAAATATGCTTAAAGAATCTAAAGGTTCCTTTTTTATCCTCTTAACAATAGCGTCTAGCTTTGAAGTTTTAGCATTATTTTTTCTGCTAAACTTTGAACTGTAATTGGATTTAGTGGAGATTTCTTTGGAGCCATTACATTTGTCAGATGTAGTACTTAAATTATCTTTCCCTTGAGTTCCTGTAGATATAGTTGTACATGAATTAACCTGAGAAACATTCTCAGATTTTTCTTGATGGGATAAAGAACTCTCCGATTTAACCACAGAAATTTGTTTACTACTCTTTTCACTAATTATTTTCTCAGCATCAACAGAGTCAATTTTTTCTATTTTAATAACACATTGACTTGTAACACAAGCTTTCCGACACTTGTTTAGCTTATCATTTTTGGGAGTGCTTACAGCTGTAGGGCTAGGTTTAAAATCAGCAGGTGAAATTTCCTCTTCCTTCTTTATTTTATCTTCAGTTTGCTTCCCTGGAATTAATCTAGTAAATGGAATAGGAGGTACAGAACTTTGCATTGAACAAATTATATGAGCTGTGCATTCTCCACCACCGACAGACCAAGTATCAACACCAGAATCAAACCCTTCCCATTTATCCCACTCTCTACTTCCTTCCTTCATAAATATTTTCCCCTCTCTTTTGATAATTCGAACGGGCTTTCCATTGCGAGAGGTTACTGTATAATCTAGTCCACCTTTTAGAAGAATTTCTTTATTGGAAGGATCAGGATCACTATCTAACTTTCCAAGGTCCAACTCTAATGTTGGTGAAGGCGGAGGTTGCGCAAACCAAGGTCGATCACTGTAGTCGTGTTGTTCAGCCTGGTAAGTAAATATAAATGTCAGCCAGAAATTTACTTATTTAAGAGATGCTTTTTATTATAATCAAAGAAAGAATAATAAAAAGAAAAATAATCGAGATAATATTTTGTGAAAAAATGTTTTTCATAGATCCTGTTTACAACAAATTAATTAATTAAATATACACTTAATGAAGTTAATATAGAAATTATTATGCTCACAATAAAGGAATAAGGTATTCTAAACATAGTTATTTAAAATTTACAAAATTTTTCATAAAAAAATCTATCCATTAAATTATCATCAGTAGTAAAAGTTCAAATGGATACACAAATAAAACTAAATAAATCAAGTGACTAACTAATCGATTATCTGTTAAGAGAAAAATATAAATATTTATAGAAATCTAAAAGAAAATAAAAAATAATGAATTACATATCCTCTTTATTCAAAAATATACACTCATCACTGGACAAACAATATGGAATGAGAAAACTCGCTTAAACTGATGAAGATGGCTCATGTGTAAAGTTGCAGAGAAACAACAACAAAAATGACATTAAGATTAAAGATATTTATTTTAGGTGACTTTTTTCAATAATATTCATATGATAACCTTTAGAGAGCTTCAGAATTGGATTCCATAAAATAAAATTAGTTACAAAACAACAGAGGACTATATGGAGGTAATAATATGAAATTATATGTAAAGATATTATTTTTATATATATATATATATATATATATATATATATATATATATATATATATATATATATATATATATATATATATATATATATATATATATATAAATCCACTTACTTTGATTCTTTTATTTGCTCCCGTTGCTTCATCATCCTTTCCAAGTTCCAACTCCGAACAAATATTAAACATATTTATAAGGCCTCTCCTCAAATGTTCTATTAAGGTTTCCAGTAATCCAGGCATATGATTCAATCCAAAATAAACAACGGTTTGATCATCGAATAGAAGAATATTAAGAACATCCAAAGCCCAAGTTACTTCACTTGCTAAACCACACCTAAATTTGAAAAAAGAAAAAAAAATTAGTTATATATTATATATATATATATATATATATATATATATATATATATATATATATATATTATATATATATATATATATATATTATATATATATATATATATATATATGGGTGCGTGTGTAAGGCTGGAAAATAAGTTCTAGGTTTAAGAAAAGAAAATGTTCAGTTTAAATTCTTACCTAAATTATGACTATTACTACCCGAAAAAAAAAATTTAAAATAATAAAACAACTTTTATTTATAACACTTTCAACTTAATTTAATAAATACATCTGGGATTACCTTAAGGACATAAGTAACCGCCAAGGATCAACAGGTGGAATGTCTGCTCTAGTCATTCGTTTTCTTTTTACAAGCACTGGAGACACAGCTTCCACACTATCCATTGGAAATAGTTGCTTTCCCATGTATGTTCCATATCCTCCACTTTTGAATGAAGTAGCATGAGGAGCCATATAATTCTTGCTGCCAGGGGTTGAGCCACTTGGTGCTCTAGGACTACTGGAACCTGATCCAAAAGCACTACTACTCCAACGTGACTGTATATAAATTGGACTACAGGATAGTAAGTTAAAAGTAATTCAAAGGCAATATTGTTTGTTCATAAAAGTTAGTGTGATTTTCAATATTCTCATACTGAGAATGTAATGCAGACAATACACTAATCAAGTGACAACAACTCATAATAAGACAATAGTAGATTTAACTGAGAAATCATACAAACTTTTTTTGAACATCTTTATAGTATATATATAAGTAAACGACTTAAGAAGCTTTACCTGATTTGTAAATGTATGAGGGGGAGGAGGGTATCTTGGTTGTGTCCACTGAGCTGGGCCTGGAGGACCTGGAGGAGGACCAGAATCACTTGATCGCGACCAAGGTTGCTGCCCAGAAACTGGAGTGGGTCCCTGAGTTCCATAGCTTCCAAATTGAGTTCCAGGAGGACGCCAACCTATTTTCGGGAAAATAATGAGTTTGTACGTTAAGAAACTATATGAGATTCTTTTATCTTAATTTTTATTGATTCCCAATAAATTTTATGCAAATTTAAACAGGTTTACAAATTTATTAGTTTTTATAACTATTTTAATTTTCATTTTACTTGCTTTGTGCCAGCGGATGTGGTCTTAATTGGAGGGGTTGTATGTTTGGGTGGTGTGTTTGGGGGGAGGGAGGAGGGGACAGAGGTGAGTTTTCTTATCAACTTTGTTAACGTCCATGGCCTACGAGCTAATTTCTTATCCATTGAGCACCACCTTTCTACGTCTCGTCCTAACATTTTACTTTCTGCTTAAAACTCAGCTATTCAGGGATTCCTTCTCTAGTAATCTAAATATCATTAACTGCAATTTATTTTACATTTTTCGCCCTAAGGGTGGAATCTGCGATAGTATAAACAAGAACACTTCCAGAACACTTCTCGAATATCTACTTTTGATGAATTACATTTTAAAATTAGTCTTCCTACTACTACTACCATTATCTTGTGTTTCTGCTACTGCTTCCCTACTGAAGATTTCATGTTATTTTTGAATATCTTACAATCTATCACGAGACTCAATATTACTTATCTAAACGCTGAGATCCTAAGATTCTTAGGCTTTTTTTCATCTAGTACTACCATGGATTCTTCTCCCAGGTGTTCTATGTCTTTACCTGTGATTTTGCATGTTGTGCATAGGGTCATAAAATCTATGAACGTTAGAAAGGCTAGTGGCCCAGATGGCATTAACTACTGTTTAGAGGGAGTGTGCTTCCTAGCTTAAGCTTGTCTTTGTTCAACTCTACTCTACTTTAATACCAGTACGTTTCCTTAGTGTTGGAGTTGTGTGCATCTCCATCCAATTTCAGAGGGATAGCCGCTCTGAACCTTCTAACTATCGTACTATAACTCTCACTTCTATTCCATCTAAAGTCTTTGAAACTACTCTTAAGTCATTTCCTGAATCATTTGAAATCTCACCACACTTCTTTCAGATCACCAGTATGACTTTCGACGCTCAGGGTTTATTGATGACATACTTTCATATTTTACTGATCAATGATCTTCTGCCATGAGGGACAAAGGCGAGTCTTATGTGGTGTCGCTTATAGTATATATATATATATATATATATATATATATATATATATATATATATATATATATATATATATATATATATATATATATATATATATATATATATATATATATATATATATATATATATATTATATATATATACTCCAACTAACCCCACTACACAAACCCCTTTAACTCCCAAACAACACATCAACCTACTAGCCACACACTTTGCCTAAACAAAGTAGCTTACCTACCCACCCACAAAACAGGAAAATAATAAAAAAAACTGAAAAAGCTACGCAACAACCAAAACAACTTAAACGCCATCACACCCACAAACACACAAAACACCATTAAAACCATCAAAAACTCTCCAGCAACAGGACCAGACAACATATCAAATATTCACCTAAAACACCTATCCATCCACACAATCACATACATAACCTCCATCTTCAACAAATCCATCCAACTCAACTATATCCCACACCAATGGAAAAAAGCATTAATCATCCCTAAACTAAAACCCGGCAAAGACCCTTCAAACCCCTCCTCTTACCGCCCAATCTCCTTATTATCCACCATCTCAAAACTTCTCGAAAAACTAATCCTAAATTCTATCCTCCAATTCATCCCACAACAAAACTTCCAACACGGGTTCAAACCCAACCACTCCACCACAACTGCACTTACCAACATCATCCAACCTATATTAAACGGACTAAACCATAAGCCATATCACAAAACTATATTAATAGCAATTGACATAAACAAAGCCTTCGATACTGTCCCAAGACATAATCTTATCCATAAAATCCTCCAATCCAACATCCCAACAAATACTAAGAAATGGCTATCCAACTTCCTATCAGGAAGAACCGCCCAAATACAACAAAACGGCCATAAATCACGTACCATCAACATTAGAAACGGAGTTCCCCAAGGAGCCATACTCTCCCCCACTCTATTCAACCTTTACACAGCAGACCTCCCACAACCCCAAACAACTTTCACCCGCATCACTTCATACGCCGACGACATAACTATAGCCACCACTCACAAAAACCTCACCACCGCAACGTCACTCACTCAAGACTACCTAACTCAACTCCAAACTTGGCTAGTCGAAAACAGGATGACAGCATCCCCAAACAAATCCTCCATTACCCTCATAACAACAGACAAACACATATCCAACAACCAACAAAAAGTCCTACTAAACAACACCCCCATACCCTTCAACAAAACCCCAAAGATTCTCGGCCTAACATTCGACACTCACCTCACTTTCTCCAAGCACATTCAAAATACCACCTCAGCCGCAACCAGAAAACTCAACATCCTCAAAACAGTGGCCAACACTGACATACACAACAACATACAAACCTCAATCGCAATATACAAACAATTTATACGCCCCACCATCAACTATGCCTCCCCCATCTGGCACCCTCTGCTCTCCGACCAAAACTTAACGACACTCCAAATAACACAAAATAAAGCCCTTCGCACCATTACCGGCTGCACTCCCACAACCCCTCAACAACACCTTCATAACGAAACCAAGATACTACCTATAAGGAACCACCTCGAAATGATAGGCACCCAATTTTATGCAAAAACTCGTTTACCCACACACCCTTGTCACAAAACTCTCCTCCAACCCACCAAACAAAGACTAAAACAACCTCCATCGTCCACCGGAGCCTTTTACAAACAGATCCTAAATCTCATTCCCCCTCCTCCCCCCAATACTACAACAACCAAACATATACACACCCAACTAACACATTCTTACATGATCAACAGACCTCCAAACAACATCCTAAACGAACCCCCTCCCGAAATAAACCCCGACTCCAACAACCTCCCAAGACACTTACAAATCTCACTAGCAAGATTAAGATGCGGGCACCACCCTAACTTACAACATTACAAACACAAATTCAATTTAAACCAGGCAACATCTTCCACTTGTACCAGATGCAAAAGGGCCCCGGAGACCGTGGATCACTTTCTTTTAGACTGTCCTTCCAACTATCGCCCCAAAATCTTCTGGGGCATCACTTCTTTGGAAGATCTTTGGACGAGACCGACTGCGGCGGGAGGCTTCATTAGCGAAGTGTGGCCGCCTCAACAAGGGGTGGTCAGGGGGTGAGAAGGTAAAAAAAAAAAAAAAAAAAGGTATATATATATATATATATATATATATATATATATATATATATATATATATATATATATATATATATATATATATATATATATATATATATATATATATATATATATATATATATATATATATATATATATATATATATATATATATATATATATTACAAAACTAATGGGACTATAAGTTAGGCAACTCATGCGCAAACAAAATAATAATTTACTTCTTTATTGACACATTTAACAATTTTATTTCTATCTCATGAAATTATAATGATAAAATAAATAAAAATCTAAAAAATTCACAAAGAAAATTAAAAACTAACTCAATCTGAAAGCTTCTAAAAAGCAATTGGAAAAAAACTTTAAAAACTTAAATACGTAATAACCAAGTAGACAAACACTTCAATAAAGTTAACTTGCTAACTCAAGTCAAAGACCTACCTGGCTGACCTTTTTCAAAATCTGGGTGACGTCTTTGCCCTTGAAAACTGGTAGCCGTGTTTGCAACAGGTGGACCTGGACTGGGAGAGCTTCCAGGCTTCGGAGGATAAGGAAAACCCTAAGATTTTATAATATATATATATATATATATATATATATATATATATATATATATATATATATATATATATATATATATATATATATATATATATATATATATATTATATATATTTAATTATTATTACAAATATGATAACACGCTTAAAAGAATGGACATAAAGAGGAACATTTGTACATACTTGCATTACAGGCCCTGCATTTCTTGGAGGGGGATTAAGGAGCTGCTTCGCCAATTGGGAGCCCCCGTAGTTGGTTGTAGCGCCATTATTTCCCATCTACAATACACCAATCAGCAAAGTGTCAACTCAAAAAAACAATATACAGCAAGCAACAAAACTAAACTAATTGACCTAGTATTTTGGATGGACTAAATTATACCTTAATTTTATTAATTTATTTTCTTGAATCAAATACATTTTAAAAAACGCATTTAAATGCTATATTTACATTTAATCCATCCAACAAAAGATAAAAAGAAAGCATAAAAAAATAATTTAAATTGCAATAATTTCAAACTAAATATTTATGTGAGAGCAATTGCAACACTACAAATTTTCATTTCATTAATATTTAAGTGGGTGATATATATATATATATATATATATATATATATATATATATATATATATATATATATATATATATATATATATATATATATATATATATATATATATATATTATAAAACTCCCTAGAATAGCTAAAAGCATTAAAAGCAAAATGCAAATCTGCAATTACTGTAATGAACTCCATAATATAAAAAGTGGGGTAATCTTCAAACTTAAAAATCATATTTAAAAAATGAAAATTAATAATAATTTGAGCAGGTAAAACCGGTGGACGAAAAAGGGTAAAATTATATATAAAAAACATTGAAGGTATTAATTTAGCAGGTGTTGTTTTACAACTTTACAGAATATATGTTTCTATGTTATTCAACTCATTGTTTGATAATGTTTTATTTCCCTTCACTAAGGAAATCAAATGCTAAAATTTATCCCAATAATAGCTACTTGTTGGATATTTTAAATGTATCATATGAATATTAAAATATAGCAACATATATATATATATAGTAAAAAAAAATGAATAATTTTACGTAGTTAGCAAAGGTACAGCACTTAATTATAAAAACCTTTCTTATAATTTACAGAAACAATTCTTCATTTAAAATGGCAGTTAAAAATTAACAATCTACAAAATCTTATTTAATTCGTGAAAGAATACTTGTCCCAACAAGAATGCTGACAAAAAATTTTGTAAAAAACGTTGTATTTAAAAAAAAAATAAAAATAAAAAAATAAAAAATGCACGGTAATAAAATATCCTTTAAAAAAAAAACGTCATTCTGGCTTTCAGCTCTTCAAATGACAGGAAAGTGCGTGTAGTAACTCAAATAAAAATCAGCTTTTATACAACACGCACATAATTCTTAAAAAGTAATATTAAAAAAAAAAAAATAAAAATATTTAATTATTTTTGTTGTTAATAAATATTTAAAAATTTTGAAAAACAATCATTTGTGCTAGAAAGAAAGAACTATTCAAGAAAGTTCTTTTATATCTTTACTGATAATAAAAAGAACATTAACTTTAAACTATGAATAAAAAAATTAAAGGTCAACATATTAAGGAATGCATTATAAACAACGATAACAATCAATTTAGGATATTTTACCCAAATTTTGACTACAGAAATAACTTACAATATATACTGACAAGTGATGAGCAATGATAATTATCCAATCTAAAAATATGTAACGATTGTGTGTGTAGGTGTGTGTGTGTGTGTTTGTGTTTTTTCTCCCCAAATGAGTAAAATGAGGAATACAATAAGGTTTAACATTGAATTAACAGAGAAGAAACATTTTTGCCTCTTGTCCTAACAAAAGCATCTACAAAATTAATCTACAGCCTTAGGCCAAGTTGGCTATATATATATATATATATATATATATATATAATATATATATATATATATATATATATATATATATATATATATATATATATAATATATATATATATATATATATATATATATATATATATTATATATATATATATATATATATATATATATATATATATATATATATATATATATATATATATATATATATATATATATATATTATATATATATATATATATATATATATATATATATATATATATATATATATATATATATCTCGGGGTATACCGAACATCAATTGTCATAGCATACAAACGATATCAAATATATTTATGCTATTCAATTACTAGGCCAGAAATTTGTAATGGTTACAATAAATGCATGTTAATATGATATAAATTGATCTTCAAATTTCGTTAAGAAATACTAAAATTATACATTCGGAATATTTTTTATGAATAAGAAACTCTCTTCATATTTTTTACAAGATTGTCCATTACAAAACCACTAGTTTATAACAACTAATGTTTCTAACTACCTACTATAGCACAAGAGTAAAATGATGACGGAGATGATGATGATGATAACAATATGTAAAAACTTTACTATGATTAAAGCTGCGTAGTGATTTGTTTTTCTATCTAAAAGTTTTAAAACTGGCAGTAAGAGACATCTCAAATTTTTTGGTCAGCGGAGCATAGTCAGCTTGATTCTATGTTAAATACCATTAATTAAAGTAAATATCAGCTATTTAAGAAACTTAACTTTCAAATTAGCAAGTAACTACACAAAATCTTATTACTTCTAATATGCAAAATAAATAAAAGTCGGATCTCAAAAAATTGAAGACAATAAATAAATTTAATAATAGATGTCAACTAATCAGTGTGTGTGTGTGTGTGTGTGAAGAGACTTTGACATTAATTAGTTTTGGGAGTGATGTAAAGTGAAAGAAACCGAACAAAGTGAGGAGTAGGTCGATTTCAACTTTCAAAATTATTATAAATTTCTTTTTAAACTGACATATTCAATACGCTCCAGCTTTTCATTTGGTGATAACAGATTCTGTTGTTATCAATGACTCATTTTAAATTCTACCATAATTAATTAATAAATTTAAACACATCATTAAGAATACAGAATATAATATATATATATATATATATATATATATATATATATATATATATATATATATATATATATATATATATATATATATATATATATATATATATATATATATATATATATATATATATATATATATATATATAATGAATTTTAGTTCATACGATCAAACTCTAAACTTTAAAATCAAGTTTCTCAATTGCAGATGAAAAAATTTTAAAAAGTGGAAGAGTCAGAATTAATTTCTAAGCCATGTAATGTAAAGTTAATTTCTGGTTATTTTGGTATATGTATTTTCAATCCGGTATCACCCCTGAAGGTTTTATACTGTGTATTACACATACTATATATATATATATATATATATATATATATATATATATATATATATATATATATATATATATATATATATATATATATATATATATATATATATATATATATATAATGTACGTGTGCAAAATAAATATGTAAATGGTAATAAAAATTTAAGAAGCAAAATAATGTGCTACACAATCATGAACTTTTATCATTTCAAAAAATAGCAAATTTCTTACAGGATATTGATCGGGCTGGTAGCTGGACTGGGCTGGAGGTGGGGGAGGAAAGCCTGGTCTTTGATAGCCTGGTTGCTGATAACCTTGATAGTTGCCCTGGTGATTGGGTGGAGGAGGTTGATAATTTCTAGAGTCAGGAGGATATCCTGAGCCTCCAGGAAATGTTGCAGGACTAAAAGCACTGTGCATTCCCTGGTATCCAGGAAATTGACCGCCTTGGAAACCCTGATAACCTGAAGGATATATATATATATATATATATATATATATATATATATATATATATATATATATATATATATATATATATATATATATATATATATATATATATATATATATATATATATTATATCATGGTTGGAGTAAAAGTACAATTTACTATACTACCGCTGTTCTGAGAAATTTAATACATGCACACTTTATTATACTGTAAATAGATTACCAGTTACAATTTTCATAATGACTTTGATCTTCTGGGTGCTCAGATAAAAGGATCCGATTGCTTAACGTACTAAAACATTATAATAATAATTACATATAAAACTCTCTATCAAACCATAAACATTTCTCTTTAATAATTCTTTGTATACTAGTCATATTTGCATATGACTAAAAAACAGCAAACACTTATATGATTTAAATCTTCCCACCATTCAAAAATCACTTCTCTTTAGCTGTTTCATACAAATAAAGTAAAATCATTATTATTCTAAAGCCATGACCATGGGGATCTCGAGCACTCTGAATGATTTCAGCTGAAATGGTTTGCTATCACAGAAATATAATTCGAATATCACAAATCCACTTAGTCAAAAAACACTCAGGGACGGGTGCAATCTTTAAAAAATTTTTTTTTTAATTCTTGACCTATGTTTCTCAAATTAGAAGGGTACATGTGTTTCAACGTGCTCAGAAAGTGCTGGACAAAATTGGACTCAGTTCTAATAAATCAATTTCTCCTAACTATAAAAACAAATTATAAACCCTCAAATTAAGAAGCAGTTTGAAAAGGCATAGTGAATATATATATATATATATATATATATATATATATATATATATATATATATATATATATATATATATATATATATATATATATATATATATATATATATATATATATATATATATATATATATAATATATATATATATATATATACCTGGCGTTGACTGATTTGGTGGTCGTTGTTGCAAATGCCCTGGAAATTCAGAAGAAGGGGGATATTGTGAATATGGTCCAGCCATACCAGGAGCTCCAGGCATATGAGGACCATTTGAGAATCCATCCATGGAGCTGCTATTAGAACCTAACAATAAATATATATATATATATATATATATATATATATATATATATATATATATATATATATATATATATATATATATATATATATATATATATATATATATATATATATATATATATATATGGCACAAAATACAAATCAAAGAAAGGAATTTTTGGCACTACAGCGCATATAGCGCTTTTTCCTGAAGGTTTCATCTACATATCAATTGTCTAAAGCTTAACAATGGCCAAATTGTAAGTCTGTTGTTCACATGAGAAAGTGAGTTATTTTCTCAGCCAAAGTTTATACCCAGTTTATCATTCATAATTGGATAAAAGGTAGGGAAAACCAAGGAATGTAATCAAAGCCTTATATTGACAACGTGACAAAGGGCAATCCCAAGTAGTACTAACCAGGTGAAGGCACAGATAGAGTTTTTGATGTCTTTTTCTTTTGGGATGATTCAATCTGACTAATTATGGGCTGTGGGTCTACACCACCTCTATCAAACTTGCACTCATATGCTAATATATGCTTCATGTAGTGCCTTCTTAATGTGTAAGACCCACTAGAAGAAGCACCAATACCCATTACAGCAGCCACATCTTTCCAATGCTTGTTCCTTGTAACCTGAAATATATATATATATATATATATATATATATATATATATATATATATATATATATATATATATATATATATATATATATATATATATATATATATATATATATATATATATATATATATATATATATATAAAACAAATAGAACATTTATGGGAAGATAAAGAAAACTTTCCTCATCTGGGGTCGAACCACAGCCTGTTGCGACTGAGAACGACAAAGACTCGATGCTCTACCGCTGAACTATCCTCGAACCCAAAAAAGTTCGATTCAAGAACAGTTTCAAGTTACTAAATTAGTTTCAGTTAATCTAAAATCGCTTTGAAAGAAGCTCACTCTTTTTTGAACAAAGAAGTTGATTACTTTATAACATCACTAACATGCAACTTCTTTAAAGAGTTCAACATTTCAACTCATTTCTTGCATTCCGATCTAGATGTTTGGAATGAAGACCTGGATTTCTTGAAAGGACAAAGAATTGTTAAACATTTTAGGGTTGTAAACGACACAGCCGAAGGGGGGTGTCAAATTAATGCAAGACTACAATGCAAACATAATAAAAGACAAAGAGCAGAACCAGTATATTTTGCAAGTAGTTACTGAATGTCGAAAGTTATTCCCAGACACATTGAAATGTACACTTTCAAAACCTCTGCCACCTGCTTGATTCTAGTGACTCAATCTGACAAATCTACCAAACCTACTATTATTACTAATTCATAAATTATAAATTTATAATTAATATTTAATTTAGACAAAACCTGTTCTGATATTACTACTTGTTATTTCTAAAGATTGTTTTGGTAATAATTAAGTTGTGTTTTAAATTCATTATGGCTTGATTATAATAAATAATTGGTTCGGATGTCAATATATTCTTATATATAAAAACCTAAAAATAAAAAAAAATAAAAAAATTTGGTTACTAACTTTTGGATCACTATTATTAGAGTATATGGAACGTAGAGTTAGTACTGTCAAACTATACATGAATTAGTTATAATGTAAAATAGGTAAACAATAGTAAAGAATTGTAAACAAAACCCATGTTAATTTTTGATCACAATTAATAGAGTATATGGAATGTAGAGTTAGTATTGTCAAACTATAAATGAATTAACTATAATGTAAAAGAGGAAAACAATATTAAAGTATTGTAAACAAAAGATTTTTAAAAATGTTCATTAGAACACAGACATTAATTTCAGCATTCTTTCCCTGAATAGTAATTTTTTTTTTATTGTGTTCCGAATCATATGCGATTCTTCCTTGGACTTTGTTAAAATTCCAAATATTCTTTATAAGAATAGGAAAAAGTCAGGTTTAAATATGGCGAGTAAGGATGAAATATCTAAATTGTTCATAAATTCATAACACATTTAGTCTATTTTCAAGTTGACACAACGTGAGTGGCTACGTTTTCTTGATTCAAAATCCAGTTCGTCATCCGTTTCTCAGAAAGCTTCCTCATCACGTGCTCCTTCACCTTAAAATAAAGCTTGGCATTTGCATTCCGAAAATCAGGATAAAAAATCTATAGCGAACAATTTCCACAAAACAAAAAAATAAAATAAAGAGCAAGATTAATTTGATGTTGATTATAACTCGATTGGCAAACTTTTGTTGCAGCGAAGCAAGCTATCTTCAATTTTGACAACTGTATCGTATCAAGGGTCATAACAATAAAACTAAGTTAAATTACGAATTTAGTTTGGTTAATTTCTAATTTTTTCCTGAATATCTTTTTAAAGCTTTACAGGAGATGTAATGATTGAAATGATCAAATCACATGTAGGTTGTTGTTTGGTTTAAAGTACATTCTATGATTGTTTGATGATGCATTTTGTGAACTTCAGCTGAAAGTAGGCTTCATAACAAAATTTATTGGGCAAAGGATGTTCTTTCATTCACTTTCAAGCATGATCATTATTTTTTTTTTTTTTTTTAAAAAAAAGGATAAAATAATGTACAATTTAACCAATTCAGAATCCAAATTTGAAGTGTGGAAAATGTTACGTATAGTGCCCTTAAAAAGTGCAATTGAACTAGTAGCTCCATTTCAATGATGAAGTAGATTTGTTTAAAGTTATATTTTGGTAACTGAATTATCAATTCAGTGAATCATTGTAATACAAAATTCAGTAACTAGGGAGGAAAGAAACGACTAGATTTTATTAAAATAAATCTAGATATTATGAGTTTTTAAAAATTTAAAAAATAAAAAATAAGACACATATTTAGACATTTTCTATACAGTATTTTGAATAATATCATTTACTCAAAGATGACAT
>SEYY01001235.1:80000-82500 GCA_009176605.1 Armadillidium nasatum
CAACACACTTTTAATCTGTATTATATATAATATATATATATATATATATATATATATATATATATATATATATATATATATATATATATATATATATATATATATATATATATATATATATATATATATATATATATATATATATTATATACTACTCAAATCCCTATTTTATAAGCGAGACGAGGTCAACATCTTCAAATACAAGTACCTAAACTCTTAAATGATTCTCTACTTCTCGAGTTCCTTTTAACTTAAATCATAAATCGGTCTCTCCTCCTCCAGTGGCATACAACCCCGTTCAAGACATTTTCTTCAATTCGTTCCTGCTATGCACGACTTCTCTCAAAAGGTCTTCTAGTCTTCACAGGATAAATACAGTTTAAGTATGTAACATTTAAAATCAAAATAATCATTTTCTTTAACAACTTGCGAAGCATATGCAGTTCATTACATAACTAAGAGACACAAAAACAAATGAATATAAATGCAGATTTTATATGTTTGTGAGCTAACTGGCGAGTACAGTGACATGCAAAATAGTTAAAAGAAAAAAGGGGATTACAAAATCAAAAGTGTATGAAAACTTATTTATTACAAACAAATTTAACTTCGAAAACATAAATAAGCTAATTTTATATTAAGCTTTTCACAGGGAAAGAAGTATAATCAACGATAAGTAAAAAAATGAACAAGAAAAATGGCCTCTTTAAAGTATAAACCGGAGGAGCATAGGAAAGAATTTACTACTATCGTAATAATATTAAAAGACTAAAAAATTATAATTCATTGTTAACAAAGCAACCATAACAGCAGCAGCAGTATATATATATATATATATATATATATATATATATATATATATATATATATATATATATATATATATATATATATATATATATATATAATATATATATATATATGTGTGTGTGTGTGTGTGTGTGTGTGTCCGATCATTATCAATAGAGTATATGTAACTATCTGGTTCATTGGCACTAATTGCATTTTCAGGCTTATGATTTATTTTATAAACTCATAGAACATAAAATGGTAGAATGTGGAAATAGTTGGAAGGGTTGCAATTTCACCTGCAAGTCATGATTCTCGGCAACTGTACATCTTTGTGAATTACGTTAAAGGTATGTGTTTTTTTTAAACTTTTTACGGAACAAATTAATCATTACAAATACATATTATTTTACTTATCAGATATTGAAGAAGAATTTGATTAATTGAAATAAAATCCACTAAACGCTTTTACATTACGCCAAATAAAGAAAATAAATAAACTATTTGCATTATTTATTCACCTTTTAGATTTAAAAAAAATTTTTGTGAAAATATTACCAGTATTTACGATTATAACATATCTGAATTAAGAATTCGAACTAACACCATGCATTTTTTGAAGTACTTGACAATATTTATAATTTGGTTTGGCAATAATATAACGGTACAATTATGTAATGCAAATTAGAACCATCAAATTTATGCGTTACGAATGGGTTATAAAAGGCACATTTTTGAAATATTCTGATTTGTGGGGTTTTACCTATGCCATTCAATTCCAAACGTAAGTAACTTCAATTGTTAAGTGTCTAAAATTCTCTACGAGGCATCAATTGGTATGATAGTAGTTCTCGCCATTTTCGGTTTTAAGCAACCCACAAACAGGAATCTATATTTTTTTGATGTTTAACTGTATGGGGGTTGGGGGGTAAAAATAATGGGACCGCCATGACCGAACCATCAATTTTGGTAAGTGTTGAAGGGCAGGTCTCTTACGAGGAGGGGCCTCTTCATACTGTACTTGGTGATCATTGGGGCCAAATTTTGAAGTTGGTAGGAAATTTTGTAAACTGCATCAAAGACAACAAATTGGTAAAACATCAAATGCTGTATCATTACTTATATTACAAACAAACTTTTTTTTTTTTTTTTTTTTTTTTTTTTTTTTTTAAATTAATAATAATAAATAAAATATTAAATAATAATATATAATATATATATATATATATATATATATATATATATATATATATATATATATATATATATATATATATATATATATATATATATATATATATATATATATATATATATATATATATATATATATGGTTAGGTAATTCCACCAATGTATCATCCAATATGCATTTCTAGTTTACCAAGGTACATATTACGCAATAAATAATTGATTATTTACCTCTTATTATAATATATATATATATATATATATATATATATATATATATATATATATATATATATATATATATATATATATATATATATATATATATATATTTATTTAAAAAAAGGTAAATAATCAATTATTCATTGCGTAATATGTACCCTGGTAAACTAGAAATGCATATTGGATGATACATTTGTGGAATTACCTAACCATATAATACAGTTAAGTAAATAAATAAATAAATGTGAATGTTCTGAGGTAACATGTGTATTCCAATGTGGATACTGCATATATATATAT
>SEYY01001235.1:100000-127500 GCA_009176605.1 Armadillidium nasatum
ATCTTCCTTTAGAAAAAAACACAAGGGAAAAATAATAATTGAAATATGAGTTTTTTTTTTTATAAAAAAAAGATGGTAAAAGTAATAAAATAAAAATTAATATATTTATAAACATATTAAATAACAGAAGATATATGAGAGGGAGAATATCAAAATAGAAAGGAAGGAAAAAAAATGCTTAAACTTTTATTTGAAACATACGAACAAGGGTTAATAATAATTATTTTAAATAAACACACAAATTAACACTGGATTATATACAGTAAACAATAGAAAATTAAACTAGCATGGTTTTAAAACAGTTTTACTTTGTGCTAATTATAAAATTATAAAAATTGTTATAATAGTTTTCATGAGTACTATATATATATATATATATATATATATATATATATATATATATATATATATATATATATATATATATATATATATATATATATATATATATATATATATATATATATATATATATATATATATATATATATATATATATATATATATATATATATATATATATATATATATATATATATATATATATATATATATATATATAATATATATTATATATATATATATATATATATTTTTAAAATTAATTTTTTTTTACAATGATGATGAAATTGAAAAAGTGTATATATTAAAAATTTCCATTATTTTAATAAATTTAACAATTTTATAATAAGGAAGAATTAATTGTCTTTTCTTTACTCTTTATTCAAATGTGTAAATACATGTAATCTTAATATATAACATAGGGTGTCACTCTCGCTTTCAGGCCCAGATATACGCTTACAGATATCAAATTAGTAGTTATAAGTTAATCAAATTTGCAAAAAACAAACCTTGATGTGTGAAAATCATGTTAATATCACAAGTGTTTTAAGTGATCACTATTAGCATCAAGGCATGTCTGCACATGCTTTGACATGTTACAGAAGGTTGCCCTTAACATATTGGAAGTCACATCAATTGCCTCACGAATGTTGTATTTCAGTTGCATGAGAGTATGTGGTTTGCTGCGATACACTTTCCCTTTCATCATGCACCATAGGAAGAAATCCGAAAGGGTAACGTCAGGTAACCTTGGTTGATAAAGTCCTTTGGAAACAATTCGATCTTCAAAGATGGACTCAATTTGGTACATGCTAACGCTGGACGAGTGGCAAATGGCCCCATCCTACTGAAAAGAGCCAGTGCGGAGTTCTCGTTATCCAAATGATTTGTGAACTTATTGAGGATGCTAATATGACCAATACTTTTATGTCTATAAGAGCATATTTGAGCCATAGAGCGAGTGGGACAGCATGTACAATGGTATCTTAAAACAATGATTTGAAAAAATTTAATTTGAGAACATGGACAGACATGCAAAATTCTAGAGCTCTTAAACTGTGATGGAGAAACAATCTCTTCTCCAGTCTCAGGGGCAATTCAATTTCGTCTTGAAGTGTATATTTGGGCCCCCACTACTAAACAGTCTTTCTCTTTCAATAGAAGAATTTAGAGAAGAGATATTCATAAAGCAATATATGTAGATTAATCAGAAAAAGAATCGGCACAAAATTAACAAAGACGATTGGGAAAAAATATGCCAATTTTTCAGATTTACAATAGCAAACTGCAGAAAATCTTTCATTTACTGAAGTTGTTTAAAAATATTATATTATTAAAATACATGGTAAACACAAAGAAATAATAACTCATCATCCCCCCCAATTCTGGCAATAAAAGTGATTTTAAATAATTCACACTATATAGCAAAGAGTTTTAATTGCATAATTACACTTGCTGAAGAACTTTAAAAAAAAAAAAAAAACAAGTTTCTAAATGTAGTTCGTACATAACTACTTTCTTAGATCCAAGATTCAAGCTAACTTTTCAACATGAATCAAATGTTCAGAAAGAAATATGATCATTGAAGCATGCAAGAAAACTTTAAGTTTTTTGTGATTCTGAAAATGATTCAACTACTGGAGGAATTGATACTGAAGGTCATATTTTTATATCTTTAATGGACTGTTTTAAAGAAATTATCACATCAAAATCGTTAAGTACAGAAAATATTCAAACAATTGGAATAAAAACAATGCTACATGCTTACAGCAGTGAAATAATTAAACATAAAAAGAAAAAAAAGTTGCTTATGGTATTATATCAGGAAATTAACATATATGCAAGCATACCTATTTTGAGCAGTGAGGACAGACTCACTCCCTTTAATAACAGACTAACAGTCTTAGCAAAGTTATAGTACTATATGGTATATAATTTAGGTTTTTCCTAACCTTTTATTTATTTACATAACTATGTGGATACTGAATAGCAGGTTAAGAAAACTTAATATTCGGTATATTGATTGAAAAACCTAAACTAAACTAACTCACTCACTCACTCTCTCTCTCTACCATAATTATAACAACAACGAAAAGCTTTTATTATGTCTGAGTTGGTTCAAAAGGCATACTTATAAAATGTTTGGGTGTTTTAGCATCAAATCATCAACAAAGCTCATATATCGACCTCATTACTAATACAGGAACATGTACTATCCGCCAAAATTTATGAAAGTCCAACTAGATTAAATAAGTGTATGATTAAAAAATATCTTTGTAATTTGTGATTAGACCAGGATTCAAATAACATATATAGAATTGACTTTGAAGTTCAAAAGTAATTGGGCTAAATTAATTTCACTGCTTTATGTACTTTAAAATTTCTAAGCTATTTTTAAAGCAAAACCCTACCTGCAAAAGTTGAATTAAAATTTTTTAGTATATTATCTTTCATAATATATTTTTTTTTCAACAGAATTCAGTTATGATATTGTTTTAAACCTCACAATTTAGTACTTATCATTATCTTAAAATCAGTAATGAACAATTCAAAAATTTAATTAAAAAAATTTTCATTTTTGAAAATGATTAAAGGAACAACTGTTAATTTATTTAAAAATAGTTGACTTAGAAGGTATATAATTTTAAAAAAATTCTTTTAATTAAACTAATCTTTTTATAATTAAACACAATTAATCACTCAAAAAACTCCAATGTTCATTGGTGAGATTTAACCATATACAGTATAACTTTTAAACAATGAAAATTGGAATCTAATAGAAAAAATTTAAAATACTTCAAATTTTTTCCATTTTGGCAATCTTACAACTGAATATAAAATACGAGTATTTAAAACTAATTTTTTACTATTTTTCTTTTTATTTGCTTTTACATACCATTAATTGTTTTTCTCATACATCCTACTGTATTTTCCTCCACATATATATATATATATATATATATATATATATATATATATATATATATATATATATATATATATATATATATATATATATATATATATATATATATATATATATTAATTCTATATATATTTGCTAGAATCTGGAAACATATTTCTAAACTTACATTACTTTTATTGTTAAGTGTAAAGTAAACTGAGTAATAAATAATGGAGTGTACAGTAGAATAAACTAAATAATAAATCTAATCCTGATAAGTAACACAAACATAGGGGACCACATGTTAAATTTCTAAAGACAAATAAATAACACTTTTGTTTCTGTTTTGAATTTAATACTCTTTTGGAATATTTCAAGTCATTTCAACATACCTATTCAAATTATTCAGTATATTTTAATCTTTTCAAAAAGAATTTAATTAGAATGTTTTATTGAAAATTAAAGGTATATAAATACTGTAAATACTATATGGAATATATTTGCATCCCATTCTCTTAAGACTTCATTGAAGAGAGAATAGCAAAGCTGTGGAGTTAAAATTCAGAGCAAATGATGGAGTTAACTAGTAATTATAAGACATTATAAATCCTCATATAAAAGAAGGAATCAAGTTCTCAAGGACAAGCTATTAAATTAGTTGAATATTTAAGGTTTCCCAATTTCAGACACTGTATCTAAGATTTATTGTAATAAGAAGGTTAATAAGTGGTCTTAAATTTGAGAATTATATTTTGCTTATTTATTATTACAAATTGGGTAAATACAAAGTGTTCCAAAGGTCAATCTATTTGGTTGAATAAGAAGAATTTTTACAATAACAGTTTAAAAAAAAAAGAGAACCTATTTTACCATACAATTAATTAGAATTTAAATTATAGGATAATCAAGAAATTTACAAATTTACTAATGATAAATTTTGATTACAATGTAATAAAATATTAGATGTTATATGTAGATATATATTTGCCAACTCAATATATAATGGTATGAGACTGGAAAGAAAATATAAATGATAACTAGGTAAGAAAAATTGCAGCCTTATTTTTTTTTTTTTTTTTTGTATTTAAATATGAATGTAAATAGCAAAAATTCTTATAAAATTATTTTTGAGACACCCTGTATTTTATCTTTGTATTACATTACAACAATTAGCATCATCTAATCTTTTTGATTTAGTATGGAACAGTGTAACAGCTGTTTTTGTATATTTATTTTTGATCTCACTAAATATTAGTGATTTTATTAAATAATACAAAATGCCATAATGAAAGAGTAACAATCATTATACTGACGATATAACAGGTAAGAAACCTTTTTTAAAATGTTCTTTGATGATTCATATGGCAATAATTTAATAAGCTTTTGAATTATTTTACAATATGGTATTACATAATATGGTATGTATCTCAACTCAAGCTCTGGTGATGATATTAGTAAAAGCCAGGTATCGCATCCTTTCCTCAAAAAAAATTTATTCTACACCATTTCTTTTTATTTATATTTAGAATTAAGAATAAAGAATCTATTGTTTGTAATTTGAAATTTTTAAAGCATATTCTTTTCAGTAAACAAATATTCTTTTATTCACACATATGTCAATCATAAACTTATATACACTTACAAATTCACAAATTCAGAACTAATTAATGACTTCAAGAACAAACTTCATTAACTTTATGACAAGTATATGTTCCATTCATAATCAAAGCAGAACTGGTTAGACTTCTTTTATTGTGTGTGTGTGTGTGTGTGTGTGTGTGTGTGTGTGTGTGTGTGTGTGTGTGTGTGTGTGTGTGTGTGTGTGTGTGCATATATATATATATATATATATATATATATATATATATATATATATATATATATATATATATATATATATATATATATATATATATATATATATATATATATATATATATATATATATATATATATTAGTGATGTACCAGTGTAGTTTTTAGGGGAGACAGAGACAAGATTTTATGCTAGATCAGAGTAAAGAGTGGAAATCCAAGTTCAACTCCATTTTATTGCAAATCCTATTTTTAAAAAAATATAATAAATTATTTTATCATATCATATATATAACATATCAAATTATTATTATTGATAATTATAATAATTTTAAAATTTTTAAGTCACAAAGGGTAATGTGATTTTACTTGTACAAAATTGTTTAAAAAAAAAAAAAAAAACTAAATAAATAATCTACCATGTATTGTTCTATAAAATGAATTAAATGAAGGTTTTCCTCTTAATCTTTTCAATTAGCAAAATGAAAAAATATGTGTACAACTAGAATATACTAAATAAAAGCTGTTGAGCCAAAGGGCATCCTCAATACTTTTTTTCATTAAAGGATATATGGTCTTTTATGGAATAACCTTCACAGACACAATATATTCTTGCTCAATGCAATTGATTGTGCATTTTGATTTTCTGTTCAAAATATTCAGGTATCTGTTTTAACAAATCAGAAAGTTTTTATATTCACTAGTGAAATGATCTGAGACATTTGGTTTAATTTATTCAGTTAACAAAACCAATTGTGTTATCTTATGAAGATAACATAAATGTTCCTTCTCATGCAACCACGCATGGGAAGGAATCAGATAGAAGTATTCTATTTGCATCATTTAAAACTATCACATGGTCAAGTATAGTTTTTGGACCACTCAAAGATAAAAAAGTATAACTCTTGATTGCCAATGAAATTAAATGACTGTTGGAGCTCTCCATTGTTGAAAATGGACCTCTTAGAAGCTGAAGCTAGTTTAATGTCATTAACAATAAAAGAATATATGATCCTAATACAGGCCAAAATAAAGTGCAATTTATTCAAAATCTGATCATCTAACAAACTAATGTGTTGTTCTTTTACATAGTTATATCAAAACTTCACACCTGGATTGTTATTTTAATTATTTTCTTTCTTTATCAATGACAATTTTGACAATGTAAAACTATCTCTACTCTGCTCTCTGACTTAACTTGTCACACATCTCATCTATGAAATGCAAAGTAGGCATCACAAATAAGGAATGACCAGGGCCCCAGCCCTGGCTAAAAATCAGGGAAAACTGGGGTTTACCCGATAGGGTTAAAATGGCAAATTATACTTATTAATGGTGGATTAAATCAAACCAAATATAAGAAAATTAAGATATTTCTTCTTGTTTTTCAATATTTTCTTTTCCTTTTCTGTTTTTTTTGAATGCTCATCTTCTGCTAGTTAATGTTCATCTTTGTGTTATGATTTTAGATGCCCCCATAAAGATTTGGTTGAAAATTTTTTACTTGGGGCACCCGGAGATCCTCTTATAATTTCCCGGCTGCAGGTGTTACATTTAACTATTTCGAGCTTATCCAGAAACATTGTAAAGTACTCCCATACTGATGAAGCTGATCTTTTAGCCATAGTGACTGAATTATAAGTCAAAAATAATAATTTTGAAATAATGTAGCTAAATGATATGAGTTTGATACACAGCAATAAAATATGTATAAATATAGGTTATATTGATAATCTTATATTTTTTCAAACTAACTTAGGGTCTTTCCTACATAACCTGTTGAATCACTATTGTGAATCAGAAAAAAAAAAAAAAAAAAAATCAAAAATTTTTGCAGTTTTTTTAAAACTTTTATTATACAAAATCTGAAATTCTCTGAAATTTTTTTCAGATAAAATGCATATAATCATTAATTTAAGTGGATGTTGATTATTCTACTCCTTCCTTATAATTAAATAAATCTCAATTAAAATTATACTTAATTTCTTAACCTAAAATTCAGTACTTTTGACCTCTTTACAAATTTTAGGCAACCCTGGCCCTAGCAAAATTTCAGCCCCAGTCGGTCCCTAATTACAAATTTTGAGTAATTTATCAGAGCTAACTACTTTATAATTTTTCTTAATAGGACCAATCTTTCTGTTTCTGTAATTAATTTTATAAAACTATAGAATTTTTTAAGATAAATAATTCTTGTAAGTTGTAAGGTTTATTCCTGGTTGTCTAACAAATTATCTTATAACCTGATATGACTAATTTTTCATTCCATTGTAAGTTTCCAAATTTATCAGGTTGTTACTTTCCTTGAACTTTTTTAAAATATTTACAATAAAGCCTAAGGCAAGACAATGTCATATTCATATGTAGTAAGACGTTCACAAACTATCGCTCAAATATTATGATTAATATAACCAGTCTAATACTGGGAGTTCAAAAATTATACCATGTCTCAGTCCAAGATTTTTACAAATCTTAGAAAAATATAATTTAAATATTGTCCTGGGTTTTTATTTTAAATATAAGAAATATAATAAACTAAAATACTACTACTACTACTAATAATAATAATTTTTGGTATTTAAAGAAGAGTTAATTTGCAAAGAAGACTTCATTTACAAAGAAGTTAATTTGGAAGAGGATTTAGTTTGCAAAAAATAGTGAAACTGAACTGGAAGAGAGAAACATATACTGAAGTTGAAAGTACAGGAAAGAAAAAAACTGAGAACAAAAAAAAGAGAAGAGACAAGAAAGGAAAGTAGGCCTGGTGTAATTGAAATTTTTTATTTTTATTTAAATTAATATCTTAATAAAAGAAAAGGTTAATACTGATATAATTTTTGAGCTTCACTAACTGAAATTATAATAATGTAAATAGTAGAAAACTTAATTATTTAATGTATAAATAAAATTGAAAATAATGCTAATAATTAATCTTTGTAAATACTCGATCAAGAAATTATCAGTTACAGCAGAAACTTTGCTTGAAAAAATTATTTTCAGGTAACTAAGAGCAAGAAAAATATCTATGGAAGGTTAAGGGACAGAAGAGGAGAAAAAAGATGCTGAAGAATGAAGATTAAAAAATACAGAAGAGAACAGAAGAGGACAGAAGAGAACTTCAAGCAGAAGAGAATTCAGTGGTAGCGGAATTTCAGGAAGTAAAGGGAGATTCAATCAGCTTTAGAGGGCTCTACAGAAGTCAATCTAGAGGTAGCTGAGTAGTCTGTGATAGCTGACTTTGAGTGAATAATCAGCAGTGGTCCATCTAGAGGTGACTGAGTGGAATCTCTGTGGTGGCAGTGGAAGGCTCTGCAATAGTTAATCTAGAGGTGGCTGGGAATCTCAGTCAGTGATGGCCAATTTCAAAAGTGAAAAGAAGGAAATGAAAGAATCAGTAGTGGTGACACATTCATGGGAAGTAAAGGAGTATCCAGAGGGAGTGGATTTGAAGATTAAAAAATAGAAGTAGAGAAAGAGTAAAAAAAACAGAGAAGAGTGAGAAAAAGTGTAAGATTAATACCTAAAGAAGAGGTAATTTGCAAGAGGATTTAGTTTTCAAACAATAGTGGAACTAAACTGTAAGAGAAACATCTATTGATGTTGAAAGTACAGGAAAAAAAAAAAATACCGAGAACAAAAAGAGTAGAGACAACAAAGGAAAGTATGAAAGATTGAAATTTTTTATCTTTATTTAAATTAATATCTTAATAAAAGAGAAGTTAATATTAATATAATTTCTGAGCTTCACTAACTAAAATTATCTTCATCTTCTCTCTAGAACTTCTCTTAAAGTCCACTAAAAGATTGTTTTACAGCTCATTTGTTTCAGTGCCAGTCCTTTAGTTTTATTTAAACTCCCAGGTAGGGTTTTCACCCTTTAAGTGGAATAGTGGAACTGAACTGGAAGAGAAACATATACTGAAGAAAGAAAGAAAGAAAGAAAGAAGAAAAAAAAAAAAAAAAAAAAAAAAAAAAAAGAGAAGAGACAAGAAAGGAAAGTAGCACCTTCTCCATCTAACCTCTAAACACTTTCTCAAAGAGCACTCAGAAGATCATACTTATCAGAGCTATGGTTTCCCATGTTGGTCCTAGAGTTGTTACAAGCAGTAAGAAATAATTATAGGGCTGAGTTGCTAGTCCTAAAATTATTATGTAAGTAATAGTAAACTTAATTATTTAATGTATAAATAATTAAAAATAATGCTAATAAATTAATCTTTGTAAATACTATCAAGAAATGGTTGTTTATTATCTACTATGAAGCCTGATAAAAGAACATCATTATACTTAACATTTCAAATGATGATAATTATTTTTGAAATTTTTTAAATAAAGAGGAAGGTGTGGAATAAGTGGCATCAACATATAAAATATATTTTAACTCAAAAAACAAAAACAAAAAAAATAAAAAAAATTGGTAGAGGCCAAAAGATGTGATCAAAAATATTTTGTTCCAGCAGGAGGCATAGTATACAAGGAAAATATAGATAGATAAGAGCCAAATGGGTTTATTGAGAATGTCCCAGTCAAACTAAGTATATAATTTGCTAACCTAAATACAGATGCAACATGGGAAATATAAAAGTTGCATTAAATGAGCACAAAACATGGCAAAGCAAACAACTGTACCCAAAGTTTTGTTGATTATGTCATTCGCAAAGTAAAAACTAATTATATGTACCAACTTCCACATAAACTAAAACCATAGCTATTGTAAATATTAATTATTATAACCTGAATAGATTAGTTTTTATTGCATGCAGATTGATAGCTAACTACAAACCTGCCAATTATGCCTGGTTATGAAACACTAAATTATACCTAGACTATCCATATATCTAACAGTCCTTTCTTAAACATTATAAAAAAAATTACAATCAACAATTTTCTGTGGAAACCATCCCAAAAATAATGGGACCTTTATTAAACCAGGGGGCAGTAAAATATCTTAACTTTGTAAAGTTGGTAGTAATTTTAATATTTGTCATGAAAAGAGAATAAATTAACAAAATTTTTATCATAAAACCAGCAATTTTTTTTTAGCTTCACCTTATATATATATATATATATATATATATATATATATATATATATATATATATATATATATATATATATATATATATATATATATATATATATATATATATATATATATATATATTTTTTTTTTTTTTTTTTTTTTTTTTTTTTCAAAAATAGCTTCTCATTTGTTTCTACAATGCAACCTTCTCCACCAACAGGTTCAAAACGTTGAAAAAATTAAAAAAAATTAAAAATATACAAAAGAATCAAGAATCAAACCTAACCTAACCTTAAAGTAATCTAATTTAATATAACAAAATAACCTAACCTAATTTAGTGTAAAATAAAATAATTTAACCTAACCTAACTAAAGTAATAAAAAAGATGTTACCTGACATAAATGAAACTAACATAATAAACTAATAAACAAAAATAATGAACACAAGTAATATACATAAATAATAACTTAATAAACATATAAGCAATGAAGAATAAAAACATATTTTTGAAAAGAAAAAAACAAATTCATATTTAAGCTCAAAAAAAAAAATATTCAATTCTCTAGTAACATCAAACTTATTTTTCTTTACCTAATTATCAAATAACATTACCAATCAACGATACAAATTTTTCTACTGCCCCCTAAAATAACAAAGGCCCGATTATTATTCAATGAGTACTTTCTCACACCAAATTTGCAGGACTTCTTAACCTTCCCATCATTATAACAGTATTATTGAGATGTAAATATATCCTACAAGCCATAACAACCTTATCTATTTTCACAACTTGAAAATTACTTGTAACATGCTTATATAGCAACATGCCTTTTTACTGTAATTGCTATCAGATATACAAACTCTAATAGCTTGCAAATACAATGACAAAAAATCTTAAATTTAAGGGATATTATATCTTCCAAGAAAATCCTTATGCTCCCCTCCATCTAATATCATCAACAAGATGATTTTCCAAGCTGTCAAAATCTAAGCTTAAAGAGTAATAGACTTTCAGCTTGATGAAGAGCTGTTACATTTCAATGTTTTACCATAATATGTGGATCTAAACCTTAAATGTTAATTTGGCTAAATCTAATATTTATCCATTCTCCACTCCAAAATTTTAATAAGAAATTACAGTAACAAACAAAGAGCTACTGATTGAGAATCTATTCCTTTTTTAAACATTAAACAGTAAAAATTGAAATATTTTTAAACCCCTTTGTAATACGTCTGTCAAGTTAGCAAAAGATTTTAGCTAAATATTTTTTTTAAGGGACAAATAGGACAGACAACCACAGTGTAAAAATAAATAAATAAATAATTAATAATAAAATATAAGTTACAGTGTAAAAATAAATAAATAAATAATAATAATAAAATATAAGTTTAAAAATATATATATATCATCATCACTCACGGGTCGGGGGTTAGGGGGCAGAGCCCCCCGTAGATAAATGTTTTTCCTGACGATGATTTGGGTATAACACTGTATTCGTTAAATTTATTATATTTTAAACTTATATTTTACTAATTTCTTATTTATTTATTTATTTTTACACTGTGGTTGTCTGTCCTATTTGTTCCCTGAAGTTTGTCCTTAAAAAAAATCTTTAGATAAAATCTTTTGCTAACTTGACAGACATCTTTGACATAGACCTTAAAATTATTTTTGTTCATGCAATTTTTATAAATTAATTTTAAGTAAATATAAATCTCAATTTAGAGAATTATTCATAAAAATTAAGAGTTCACAATTTGGTTCTTATTGGAAGTCAATTTTGAATATCATGAAAAGAGAACAAGAGGGGAATAAAAAGCATTTAAATGAAAATTATGCCTCTTCTAAGCAATATACTAAAAATATAATCTCATGGTGTAGATAGTTTTCTTCTTTGGCAGAAGGTTGAATATTTTGTCAAAATTTAAAATATGCTCTCGTTTTTAATATCCATCTAATTATTAAGAAGTTTTCAAAGTAGATAGTCTTGAATCAGTTACACAACTTTTATTTCAGACACAACCTCTGGGCATGCTATTCTCAATTTGAATGACATGAAAAAAGATAAAATTTTTAATCCCCTGTCAGATGATGTGGAAAAATATAAAATAAGAGTTCTATTTATCATTGGATATTTAGTAGATGCATAAATATAAAACTTTTATATAATACCCATATAAATACTATCATATTTCTTTTTTTTTTTTACCAAGTTACTTCAAAATCAGAAAATAAGTTTAAGACCAGGCTTAAAATATTTATGTATGCAGAAAAATGCTCTTAATGAAAATATACTAAACTAATTACCTATAGTTTACTGAGAGTATAATCAATCTATACTTCACAGTATTTAAAAATTAAATAAATTATAAATACTATAGTAGTAAAATTGTATAGAAGAATTTCTATATATAAGAATATACAATAAGTGGTAAAGCCCAATTTATAAATCATATTATATATATACCATATATTATTATTAGGCCTGGCCCAGCCAGCGGTATCTGCCATGGGCCCTTGAAACCTAAGGATCTTCCTCGAAAGATCCCACTGACAGGACGAAAGTCCTTACTGGGGGAAGATGATTATTTATTAATTATATATATATATATATATATATATATATATATATATATATATATATATATTATATATATATATATATATATATATATATATATATATATATAGTTGTTGCCTAAACCTCTGATATATCAAAATACAGATATATTGAAAGAGAATGATATATCAAAATTTTGATACATTTCAAATTGTTTTATACCAATTATAGCATAATGTAATATAACTTAACTTAATCATACACCAAAACATATACACTAATAACAGAAATTATAATATTTTGGCTTAGGTGTAGATTGTTTCTGACTTTCAATATTTTTTTTTATTGATATTTTTTTATTGATATTTTTATTTTAATCGATACTTTTATACCTATAATTTCTTTACAACAAACCAAATTTCAGTTTACCTTTGACTGTCATTGTATCCGTTGTTGTTCTGTTCTTTAAATATGAATCTTCAAATATATAAGTATAATTTGTTCTTCTAGTGATTGGAGTCTCTTCTTTCATTATATATATATATATATTTTATTTGTGATATAATATAGTCCTAGGCTAGTATGTCGTGCCAACGTTCTTGTGTAGGTTAGGCCTCTTTTACGGCAACTTCTTGTGTAGGTTAGGCCTCTTTTACGGCAACTTCGGTAGTTCAGGTTATGATAAGTCGAATTAGGTTCTGCTACAAAAATAAGTAATAATAATTGTGTGTATGTCTGGTGTAATAGCCTCTAATTCTCGCCAACGTTCTTGTTTAGGTTAGGCCTCTTCGATATTTTCGATTATCGATATTTTCTGACAATCGAAAGTCAGAAACAATCTACACCTTTACCTAATATTTTTAAGTAATAGCAATATCTAAATACTGAAAGAAATACCGTTATATCAAGAACAGAAAACTCAATTTCAAAAATTCAGAAAACGTAAGCCATATATATATATATATTCTCAACACTATATCCTGCATATCAGCAGGGTAGTGTCAGCTATAGATATCTTTTTCTAAGCATCCACAAATGTTTATGGAAAGAGAAAATAGATACAAGAATTTCTGAGCTCCTGTCAATCACACACAGTTTTTTTTTTTTTTTTTTATTCAACTTTGCTAATATATCAGGATTTACAAGTTGGAAAATATAATTGCTTACTAGTTTATATATATATATATATATATATATATATATATATATATATATATATATATATATATATATATATATATATATATATATATATACCGTATATATATTTGATATATTTCATCTACAGTCTTTTTTCCACTGTGCTGATATACCTATACTATATAGCCTAATCTGACATTACTCAAATTGGATTAGGAAAGAGTAGGGAAGGTGTAAAACTAAAATAGGATATAATAATGCTATTACAATAGTAATTTTAAATATTTCTTACTTAAAAACATATATTTCTTAAACTTTAGTCTTTACACAAGTTTAATTACTCCTAGCTAATTGGAAGTAAATTTACCTGTTTTAATGTACCTGGCGACTCCAGATCCGTAGCAATGACTTGTAAATTTGTTATGTATTAAGTAAATCCTTCCTTCAACATTTAAACACCAATTTTTACCATCAACACATACAATTTTCAATACACTTATGTTTTACAATGCCGGTATCGACCAAACGGCTCAGAAAGCCAGCCCGGCTACAGTGCACTAGAGCGGTTCTTATCACTTTAAAATAGACAAAAAAAAATCAACATAAACTACCCCAGTGGTTTTAAAACTTATCACTTCATATGAAACCACTATACTCTATAAGTTAAAATACTTTAACTTTATCATAATATAAAGAAACAGAAACTATTATTCACTTTACTTTCTCGAGATAATTGCGCGCACGCAGTCAAAACTGAAAGAAGCCGATCTCCACCCATGCACTTGGATATTATTTTTATATTAATACTTTTCAAAATCACTGAAACAGCTTTATAACATATAAAGTTGAACATAACACATGTAACACAATTTATCACATTTGTACAAATATAACACTTAGTATAAATTAACACCACTAATATCTATATGTAACTGCTTTCCTCTCCACTCGCACGGGGAAGCTACTCTGAAAACGACAACTCAACGGGCCAGCAAGCCAGAAGAATTCATGGCGTCTGAGGAATAATATTTCAGTTGAAAATCCGTTATATTAGCCTACAGAAATTAAATATTGTATAAATAAGTTGCTTTTCACACAGTTGAAAATTTTTCACATCAATTACAAAACTAATTTAAAATTTTATTATATATTCTAAACACATAAAAAGATCACATATTGGAATGGTTCCAAATTGTTTATTTACGGCTAGATTTCCATTGCTCCAGAACCAGCCACTAGAGGGCAGCACATACAAGTACACATGGAAAACGAATGTACGAACAAATTTTATATATATATATATATATATATATATATATATATATATATATATATATATATATATATATATATATATATATATATATATATATATATATATATATATATATATATATATATATATATATATATATATATATATATATATATATATATATATATATATATATATATATATATATATATATATATATATATATATATATATATATATATATATATATATATATATATATATATATATATATATATATATATATATATATATATATATATATATATATATATATATATATATATATATATATATATATATATATATATATATATATATATATATATATATATATATATATATATATATATATATATATATATATATATATATATATAGAGAGAGAGAGAGAGAGAGAGAGAGAGAGAGAGAGAGATATATATATATATATATATATATATATATATATATATATATATATATATATATATATATATATATATATATATATATATATATATATATATATATATATATATATAATCTTCATTTTCTAAAATTTTGTTTGATTTAATCCACCATTAATAAATATAATTTGCAATTAACCCAGGCAGGTAAACTCCGGTTTTCCCTAGACTTCACCTTTTCAAGGAGAGTTGTATGAGTGGAATCACCCCAGATGTGTGAGCGTACTCCTTACAGAGGCGAACAACACCCCTATAAAGAATAAGCAACTAGGACCGGGGACGGGGACGGGGCTCCGGTCGGTCCATACATCCGGCTTGCTTTGGGGCAGGTACAGTCTATTTTTTTTCTTTAATTTCTGCAACCTTCACGGTCTTCAATTCAATTTTTTCTTTGTTTTACACCACCTCTCTTTTTTAGACCTCACCTCTTGTTCTTGACTGAAACTCAGGTGCTTGATCTTTTTGATAGCTGTTTCCTCTTACTGTCTGTCACTATTCTCAATTTTCAGCCAAAGGCGGTTGTTGTGTATACGCGCACAGTGATGTTAATATTTTTGTTTTAGTGTCTGATTTGGAGTCTTTCGAATTTTTCACCAAGTAACTTAGGCCCTCTTGCCATTCTGTAACTACATTCGTTTGTTCTGCTTATTTGTTTCTTAACTCTACTATCTTAAATTCTTCGACTATTTGAACTCCCTTTTATGTTTCCTCTTCTGCCTCTATCTTCAATTTTCAGCCAAAGGCGGTTGTTGTATCATCTCTTTAAGCAAGAAAGATCCCAGCCTAATGTGAGGAAAAGTTTGTATCGTTTCGGTGCAGCAATCTGATCGGACTTGCAGTCGAACTTCATTGATCTCCTGTGGAATGATCAGTGCCTCTATGAGAGAGGTCTCTCGGAAGGTGCAAACCTTTTTCCGAGGTGATTCTCTCTGGCATGAAGGCTTATATTCCATATTCTTTCCCTTCAATTAAACCTAGCAAACTTTGCTTTAATTCTACTTGTTATCTTGCTATTTTTTCAGGTATGCTGCCCTCTATGATTACATTCGTCTTCAAACTCCAGAAGCTCATTCAACTTACATTTCTTCCCAGAAGTGTGAAAAATCTATTCTCCGTAACACCAAAGACTCATTTCTTCGTATAAAATGCAATAATCTTTTTCTGGCCTTTTGTTAAAAATGTCAACAACTCAAACTTTGCTTCTCCTTCTTTTCGTCTTCATGTATCTTCTGGCGATACAACTGCTGTTATTGCCTTCTGCTAATGCTGAACTCTTTGCTTAATAACTTTAGATGATTCCGAAGATGTTCCTCGTCTTTCAACACCCCCTCTCCCTCAAATTCATTTTGCCTAATATTGTAATTTACCCTATAAATGTCATTTCTGCTCTCTCTGAGCTTAACACTAAACAGGCTTACGGTCCTGATCGTATCTCTTCTGTTGTTCTCAAAACTTGTGCTTCCAAGCTTGCACCTTACCTTGATAAACTTCTTCGTTTTTGGCTTTCTACTTCAGCCTATTTTTCTTGCTAGAAACGTGCATTTGTACATCCAGTGCCGAAAACGGGGAACCCCTCTCAACCCTTTAACTATCGTCCCATTTATTTAACCTCAGTTCTTTCCGAAGTTTTCGAATCTATCTTTAAAAGGAACATTAGGAAACATTTCAGTTCTTCTTATCTTATCTCTAATCGAAAGTATGGCTTTCGTAAAGAACGCTCTACTATGATCTTTCTCTTTTCTCTAACTCTTGGTCCTCCGCTCTTCAGCATTTCGGTGAATTTTTTGCTGTCACACTATACATATAGAAAACTTTTGATAGAGTTTGGCACAAAGCTTTGATTTTTAAACTTCCCTCTTTCAGAATCTATCTTATTCTCTGTGTTCTTTCTCTATGATTTCCTTTCCTGTCAGTCTATAGCACCTGCTGTAGACTGCCACCATTCATCCTTTAAATCCATTAACAATGGTGATCCTCATTGATCTGTCCTATCCTCAACACTTTTTCTACTTAAGTTTCATTAATGATCTTCTCGCTATTACTTCAGATGGCCTTGGATCATCTAACTTATGATCTTTCTCGCATTTTTCAAATTGGAGAAGACATGGTCGTTTTCAGTGCATCAAAAGCTCAGTTCTTCCATCTCTCTATTCGATACAACATTCCACACAACTATTTCAAACTCTTAGAAAACACACAAATCAAACCTTAGTCTGTACTTAATATTCTCGGTGTTTCATTTTATCATGATATTTCTTGGAAGTATTGCATTACTTCTCTTTCTTAACAAGCTTCAAGAGGCTGGGTGTTCTGATGGCGCTTTTGAAATTTCTTCATTCTACCCTAGTTGCTTATTTTTTATAGGGGTGTTGTTCGCCTCTGTAAGGAGTACGCCTCACACATCTGGGGTGATTCCACTCATATAGCTCTCCTTGAAAAGGTAAAGTCTAAGGCTTTTCGTTTTATCAACTCTTCTGCTCTCACTAACTCTCACCAATCCAGTTTCTTTCTGCCCATCAAATTGTAATGTCACTTTCTGTAAATACTTTGTATTTACAACGGATATTGCTCTTATAAGCTCTCCCGTCCCATACTTCCTCCACTGAGACAGGCTTCTGCGACACCTCTTTCTCCACAGTTTAATCTTTTGTTTTGTACAATTATCTGATCCCAGACTTAACCGCTATGATCAATCTTACATGTACTCTGCTGGTAAAGTCTAAAACAGTTTTCCTTTATTTATTTTCGAAATTTCCTTTAACTTACACACTTTCAGACACAGCAAATCTGGACAAAGACAAACTTAACCCAAGTTCGAAAGTATCCCCATATCTAGTGGAATTTGGTAGACCTCCGACCTTTGCCCACCAGAGGATATATATATATAATATATAATATATATATATATATATATATATATATATATATATATATATATATATATATATATATATATATATATATATATATATATATATATATATTTTTCCTTTATTTTTATTCTTCTGACACCTCCTCTTTGAATAGGTTTTGCTCGTAGAGGTGGTGATATATATATATATATATATATATATATATATATATATATATATATATATATATATATATATATATATATATATATATATATATATATATATATATATATATATATATATATATATATATATATATATATATATATATATATATATATATATATATATATATATATATATATATATATATATATATATATATATATATATATATATATATATATATATATATATATATATATATATATATATATATATATATATATATATATATATATATATATATATATATATATATATATATATATATATATATATATATATATATATATATATATATATATATATATATATATATACAAAAGGCATAGAAATGATACATTTCCTTTCAATCCTAAAAGGTAAGTGATAAATTATTATTGACTTTTTTTCAAAGGAACAGTAAACATAATGACGTCTACTCACAATCCTTCTTATTTTCTTCAATAGGTTACTTTATTCTTCTCTCTCTCTCTCTCTCTCTCTCTCTCTCTCTCTCTCTCTCTCTCTCTCTCTCTCTCTCTCAATCTATCTTTTACACACACACATGCACCTTTTCTTTTATTTATTTCCTTATCTATCAGTCTTTATGTAAATTTCTTACTCTTTCTAATTTTTTTTTCTATGTACTCATCTCCCTTCCTCTGTCACTCCCTTCCCCCCTCCTTCCCTCTCTCACACACATACTTTTTCTTTATTTTTTTCTCTCCTTGTCTATTAATTAGTCTTTATATTTATCTATTTCTTACTCTATCTAACTTTTTTCAATGTACTTATCTCCCTCTTTCTTTTACACACACACACACACACAAACACACAAACACATACTTTTTCCTTTATTTATTTATTTATCTCCTTATCTATCAATCTTTCTATTTAATCTATTTCTTATTCTTTCTAACTTTTTTATTTACTAATCTCTCTCTCTTCTTATATATATATATATATATATATATATATATATATATATATATATATATATATATATATATATATATATATATATATATATATATATATATATATATATATATATATATATATATATATATATATATATATATTAAAGGAAGAAAGACAGATAAATTGTTCTGTAGTTTGAATGAAGAGGAAATGTAGCAATAGGTAATGAGTCCTTTTGGGCTACAAAAGGAAAACTTTACATTATAATTTAAAGAAAAAGAAAAAAGAAAAAGAAAAAGAAAAAAAAGAAAGAAAAGAAAGTGGTTTTTAAAATATGAGGAGAACATTTTATTAATATGAACAAAAATTTGAGATTTTAACCTTGCGTAAGGAATCCGATGTAAGATTATACGGATGTAGTTCAAATTCCCGTGACGGCTTCGGGGCTGACTTTGTATGATTATACGGATGTAGATCCGATTCCCGTGACGGCTCTGGCAACGGTTCCGGGGCAGACTTGGATTGCAATTCCTATTTCACAACCCTCATATTAAAGTTGGGTAAAGAATTTAAATGATTATATTCTAATTATTTTCCTTAGAACAGAAGAGCTTTTCTTTAGTCTTTATACTCAGAGTCTTCTGTAATCAATCATGTAATCTTCCATGTTCGGGAAGGCTCAAAGAACAATCAGACAATAATGGAAGGAAAGATTGTTATAAATCATGCACATGGAGAGAAAAATAATGTTGAGTTTAAAAAGTAAATCTCTCTCTCTCTCTCTCTCTCTCTCTCTCTCTCTCTCTCTCTCTCTCTCTCTCTCTCTCTCTCTCTCTCTCTCTCTCTCTCTCTCTCTCTCTCTCTCTCTCTCTGAGCTATGAAACTTCAGAGTGTCTTCATAAATTCTATGCAATTCTATTTCTTGAAGAAATTACTGCAGCAAATACGACGTCTCTCTCTCAGGATTACACAATATATATATATATATATATATATATATATATATATATATATATATATATATATATATATATATATATATATATATATATATATATTATATATATATATATATATATTCCCCTCTTTTTTTTGACATGGATTAGCTTCTTATTCTGCGTGGTTCATGTCATTTCTGTATTTACTCTTAATGATTCTAATTCTTTGTAATTATCAACATTTCCCCTTTGAAAGATAACTTTTTTAGTCCTAAAAAGTCTTCGTCTTGACATTCTTGAATCAGTCTTTAATCCACTGGAAATATCCATGCTATGATGTCTGCAGTGGCACACACGGTAGAATGGTTGACCTCAGGCGCTTGAGGGCACCTATTCGATTTCACTTGCGGATCCTTGGTATATACTACCTAGAAAAGTTCTTTTCCTCAAAATAGATGCCCGAGAGTTGTGATTTTTTTAATATACGTTTCATATATTTTATCTTTTCTGCTATAAGCTCAGTATCACCAACTTTGTTATGCTTCAACTAAAGTTTTTTACTTATCGTGACCTTCGGTGAAGAACTTCATTCATTTATGCGATATACCAATATGTCTTCCTTCCATTTCTTCTATCCAGTCATTTTTAAAATCTTCATATCTCTCTTTTGAATTTCATTCTTATAAAATATTTTCTTTCATAGTATAACCCACATATAAATTTGTTTTCTACTTCTTAATATAATACATTCTTCCTAATTTCTCTAAAAAAATTGTTTTTTTTTTTTTTTTTTTTTCCAGTATAGTTTTTATTATAATACCCTTATAATATATTATTATATATATATATATATATATATATATATATATATATATATATATATATATATATATATATATATATATATATATATATATATATATATATATATATATATATTATTATATATAACATCTCACGGGCATTGATTGCCCTTTTCGAAGAGAGTAACATTTCTAGGTAATTAATATTAACATTGTTTAAAACCACTTTATGATAAAATAATAAAAATTAAAACATTAAAAAAGATTCAACAAGAAAAATAAAAAATAAATAACAAGGTGAAGAATATAATACACACGTAAACGTTTCAGAGCATCAGTCTTGCTCCCTGATCACTACGATAGCAAATAGAAGAATCAATTAAAAACACAGTCTCACATATCTATGAAACAAAAAGTGTCAACCCGGCAACGTGACGTCACAAAATTCTGACAACTTACAAATTATGAAGAAATTAGTCTTTAAAAATTAACTTGATAAAAACTTACAAGAGTGTTATCCATATAAAAAAAATAAAATAAAAAATAAAAAAATTAAAAAAAAACCCAGATGTAATGTTGAAGCTCTTTGAGGTTTTAATAAAAAATGATTCTATTTAAATTTTTTGATTTGGAATTGAAAATAAAGCTGGCACCCCCCCACCCAGAGTCTATTAAATGTTGTTCAGTAATGTGTAAAAATATTGCATTGCTCAAATTGTCTCTTCTGACTTCGGCTTTATGCTGTTCATGACGAGACTGCAGGGTTTTAATTTTTTCGCCAAAGTATGAGTTTTGGCAAGTGATATGGGGACATTATATACTGCATCACAACTTTCTGTATGGGTTGTGTTATTGGTAATTAAGATGTTGCAAATCTTACCCGGAAAATTAAAAACAATATGTAAATTGTAAATAGAGGCTATGAAGTGACTAAGAGAGAGGAGAGGTTCAGCAAAGGGTATTACAATTGTATTTTATGGAAAGGGTATGAGGAATTATATTTGGGCCGCTTTAGATTCGAAATTTGTCTCTATGGTACTGCTTGGAGATAAAAAGTTGGGTATAACTCAGAGACAAAAATTGATGGAAAATTAAAAAATTAAGTTATATATAGTTAATTAATATATACCATTGTATAAGGATATTTACTAGTATGCTAGATTCTATGGCAGAATTGGAAACCAAATGACGTAACATCCAACCGTTGAACGTTAGAGAGAGAGATTGTGTACTGACTCTGACGTCATATTTTTATAGCATTAGCTCCGCCTAACGATTGTAAGAGATAATTTGATTGAATGAAAACTTATGACGTCATTTAATAACTTATAAGGTAATTTAGAACAGTTTATTTACCGTGTATATACCTAGGATTCGCGAGCGGGATAGAACCGGCGTCCTCAAGCACATGAGTTAATCACTCTATCCTTTGAATCACGGTAGACTACTCTTTGTAATACATACAATAATAAAGAACTATGCAAATCTAAATAAGTTAGAATTATAAACAGTAATATTACATAATAATTTGTGCTCTATACTGAAAACATGATTGATCTTTGCAACATTTCCTTGGGGAAAAAAAAAAAAGTTTTAGTGGCTTTGTTTAATTCATTTCCCACGTATTTTACAATTATATATTTTTTTAATTTTATAGGTTTTAATGTTAATCAAACTCCTTATTTTAATGTATTTTAGATTCTTATTAACTAATTTTCATTAACGATCTTTCTTTCCATAAGTTTAAATGTTCCTCAAGTATCAGCATTCTGTTAACGTCCAGTAACTGTACTGATACTGGGAAACCGTTTTTATTATTCGTCAGGTGTCAAGTTGCCATCACGTGTTCCAGTTTTTGAGGCCATGGTATCGACTCGTGTCCAGTGAGAAAAGGTAAATGTCAACATTAAAACCACCAGAAATGGAGAAAATCTTTCTGTGGAAAGATATATTCACGGATTTTTTCATGTTGAAGCCAACAAAATTGCCCTTAAAGATTAAGGTCATAATGGAAAGCAGACAACCGACTTTAAAATTTAAAACAGAGATCATTATGAAAACCCTTCCTCAAATAATAACAGGCTACTCAAATTTTCAATTATATTTTATTTATTTGAGCCACAGCAGACAATGCTGATTAGTTTCTCCTAATTGCGTATATATTTATAATTTAAACGAAATTTAAAAAGTCACGATAATCGTTACAAAAATTCCATCACCTTAGAGTTTAGACCAGCGTTTCCCAACCGGAGTCCAAATGGACCCCCAGAGGACTATAGAAGCGTTAAGGCGATCCTCAAGGAAAAAATGTTTATTAAATTTAGGAATATTTAATTAACATTACATACAAGTTTATAGGGTCCATATACGTAAAGTTGGGTCTCAGGGGGTTCACATACATAAAGTTGGACTCAGGGGGTTCACATATCCACTTACATAAAGTTAAGGACTCAGGGAGTCCACATGTGGATCGGCATACGTAAAATTTGGACTCAGGAGGTTCACATGTGGATTCGCATACGTAAAGTTGGAACTCAGGGGGTTCACATGGGGGTCCATATACGTAAAGCTAGGAATCAGGGGATCCATAAGAGGAAAAAGTTTTGGAACCCCTGTTTTAGACGATGATTTTGAATATCTTCTGTCAAATATATTTTAGTAAAAGAGATACGTAATCGTAACACTTATGAAGTCAGGACAAAATTAATACGTATTTTTTTTTGTTTTGTTTTTGAGAGGGGACCTCACCCACGAGGGGATATGCCGTCCTTCCAGGCAGACAAAATTCTGCCCTTCAGACCATCATGAGTTCAGAGCGAGTGAAACACGTCCACACGTAATGAGATAAACGGGTCTGTTTTTTGTTTTTAAGAGCGGCCTTCACCTACGAGGGGATATGCCGTCCTTCCAGGCAGACAAAATACTGCCCTTCAGGCCATCACTAGTTAAGAGAGAGTGAAACACGTCCACAAGTCAATGAGAGCTCGTGATGCTCTCCAATTTAATGAGTAATCACGTTTACAACATTACAACTTATTATAGATTTTCTTGACAACTTATTTTTTTTTTAACTTTTTAAATTTTATTTTCTTTAAAATTTACATCTCACGGGCATTGCCCTATTTTCTAGGAACTTTAAAGATAGTATATACCTAGGATCCCCAAGAGGGATCGAACCAGCACCCTCAAGCACGTGAGTCAGTCACTCTACCGTTTGAGCCACAGTCGACGATGTTGATTAGTTTCTCTTAATTACGTATATATTTATAATTTAAACGAAATTTTAATTATTTTAAAATTCATAAAAGATTTCAATGTTATCATGGATAAATAAATAATTAGCAAGGCAATTTTTCAAACACACACTCACACGCCCTATAATATATATATATATATATAATATATATATATATATATATATATATATATTATATATATATATTATATATATAATATATATATATATATATTATATATATATATATATATATAATATAAATATATATATAAAAATAAAATAAATATAATATATATATATATATATATATATATATATATATATATATATATATATATATATATATATATATATATATATATATATATATATATATATATATATATGTGTATGTGTGTGTGTGTGTGTGTGTGTGTGTGTGTGTGTGTGTATGTGTGTGTGTGATTGTGTGGATCTGTCCGTGTATGTATGTGAGTGAGTGTATGTGTATGTGCGCGCACCTGTGCCCTTTTTCATTTGGAGGTTAACAGACATCTAAACTGTTAAATTAATCTAATTGAAATTTAGGTTATGAAAATGAAAATGATGTTTTGGTTTTTATCTTTTTCGTTCGAGGAAGAAAATCGTGTAGCATTATAATGATGACAAGCTGCTTTTAAACAGCATAAATACACTCTTTTATTATTATTATTATTATTATTATTATTATTATTATTATTATTATTATTATTATTATTTTATTATTATTATTATTGGAAGGGAAGATGAATAAAAATGTAATTTATTTCTTTTCATATTAATTAAATTAAAATTATATAACACATTCAATATCATTCAGTTTGTCGTTCTAATAATACACGAAAATTTTGGCAAACAAATTTTCGTTTTACCTTTACAGACGCGACGGAATGGTGTTGGGTCACGTCATGAAACGTTTTTTGCTCATTCTAGTGAGGTGTGGTGTGGAGCAGCACAATTTCAGCTTATTGCTATGGTGTGATGCGGTTATATATATAAAAAAAATAAAGGTGTGGTGCACATTTTTTTTGGGGGGGGGCTCCTGGAGTAGGGAGGTATGAAAAGTTGAAGGGTGGTATGGTGCGGTAAAAAGCAGTGTTAGACCAGACAAAATTGAATTTTAATTTTAAATAAATTTAATTTAATTTTAAATAAAAAGGAAGTCGATTATTTATTTGTTTTAGATTAAGAGAGACTAGGGTTTCTTTTTTTTTATATTTTCAAAAAAATAAATCCTATAACTTCTTTCACTTTATTTGTTTTATACGTTACACTTAAAAGATACTGTACGATTTTTTTCAATATGTTTAAGATAAAAAAAAAAAAAAAAGATTATCTTTCATTTTTATCCGTTTATACTAAAAGGAACGTTTTTTCTAAAATAAAAAAATTTTTTTTTTATACGTTTATGTAAAAAAAAGGAACCTCTTACTTCTCCTTTATTTGCTTTATACGTTACACTTAAAAGGGTCTATTACTTTTTAAATATATTTACGTTAAAATAAAATATTTTACTTTTATTATCTGCTTATACTAATAGAAGGATTAATTTATTATTTTATTTTAACATTTATTCTGAAACAAGACGACTATCGTACTATACATATATTTATACAATGAAACTACTTTATGCGTTTTCACTAAAGACCTCTCCCCCCTCCCTCCCCCTTTATTCTTTTCTTTATCGACTTTCATACACACACAATAAAGAATTTATTACTATTTGGTATTTTTACGCTACAATTTTAATTTTTTCTTTTTTTTCATCAGCCGATACTATAAAAAAAAAAAAAAAAAAAAAAAAAAAAAAAAAAAAAAAAAAAAAAATAGGAAGATCATTGCTCTTTTTATGTTTATTTTGAAACAAGATTATAGCTTTTTTACTTTTTAGTTTATCCTTTTTAATTCTAATTTTTATCTTTTTTCATCCGCAGATACTAGGAAAAAAGAGAGGTATATATATATATATATATATATATATATATATTATATATATATATATATATATATATATATATATATATATATATATATATATATATATATATATATATATATATATATATATATATATATATATATATATATATATATATATATAGAGAGAGAGAGAGAGAGAGAGAGAGAGAGAGAAAATCACTGCCTTTTTTCGTTTATTTTGTAACAAGATTTTTGCTTTTTCTTTTTAATTTTTTTCATCTTTTTTTTTTATTCGTTTATAATTCAAAAGTAATATACCATTATTTTTTACGCTTATTCTGTATATATATATATATATATATATATATATATATATATATATATATATATATATATATATATATATATATATATATATATATATATATATATATATATATATATATATATATATATATATATATATATATATAAAGATCTTATAAATCGTGTAGAAAACTTTGATTCTGGAAGTATTTCCTTTTCTTTGTTAACAAAAAAAAAAGAAGACTATTACTTCTTTATCTTATATTTCCTTTAAATCAGTTTTTCTCAATCGGGGTCTACATGGTCCCCCCAGGGAACCACAAGGACCCTCAGGGGACCACAAACTTTGAGGGGGTCCACAATTAGCTTTTACTAACCTACAAATAAATAATTATATATTACACATGGGTATATGGGGGTCCACAAATACCTAAAGTTAAAACTCAGAGTCTCCACAAACATAAAGTTAGGACTCGCAGAGAAGGGTGGGGGGGGGTCCACAAGAAAAAAAGAAAGGAGGAACTGCTTTAAATTGGAGGTAATTTCTTCCTTTTCTTTATACTTGTACAATTTTCACTTAATTCTGAAGGCGCTTTAATAATAATTTAAAGATCTCTAATATTTCTTTATATTTTTCCATCAAAGGGGACTGACTTTAGTTTTACATACTTGGAGGAGAAATAGAAATTATTTTTATTATTATTATTATTATTATTATTATTATTATTATTATTATTATTATTATTATTATTGTTATTATTTATTATT
>SEYY01001235.1:132500-147500 GCA_009176605.1 Armadillidium nasatum
TTGTGTGGTTTGTTGGGTATAGTGACATGGGTGCGATATGTCTAGAGTGTTGGCGTAGAATTGGGTTCCTATCATGATTAGGTATGTTGACTTAAATTTTTTTTTAAAAAAAAGTTCAAGTAGTAAGTATAAAATAACTAATAAGTATATGGAAAGTAGTTTAACTATTAACTGACTATCATTGAAATTGTTAAATTGTTTTACATATTAAAAATACTTTTCATAGTTACAGTGGGCAAATACTAATTCCTCACCATGTTCTGGTTTTAATCTACTTCTGGTTGCTTCATATATATTCCCTGTCGTACTGAAAAGACTCTCATTCATTTCTGAAGAGAGTGGAGCACTTAGGATTTTTTTTTTGGCCAATGAAAACAACCCAATAATAACTGATTTTTCTTTCTTCGAGCTAGTTAACTGGTAACCTGCCCACCATTCATCTAGGAGCTTCTGGTAGACTTAAATATGAATTATGTGGTGAATCATTCCACATTTAGTCATTTATCCTTTTTATGAGGATGACTGTTAATTTTGCGCTATTACACGAAAGAACGATAATCACTATATAAATGTAGCAGAATATTCTAGATTGGGAAGGTCTTAGTCATCTAACGTCACAACTTTTTGAAATCAGACTGACATTTGGCTAAAAATTCGAAAACTCGTAAAGCAGATCGAGATATTTAGTAAGCTATTATAATAAATTTCGATTACTATTGGCTATTACATCTGAAATTTTCTCTACCTCTAATTGTGTCTTATTCCGAAGTTACCTTACTGACTTAGAAGTACAGCGATATACAAAGTGAGTCGGGAGGAACGCATCAAACTCTGGGAGCATATTTTACGCATAAATGTATGACCTAAAAACACAAAAGTTGTAATCCGATTTTCATTTCTTTTCGAATTACAGCCTTCTAAAGGTTTAAGTTTCAACAACCAATCAAATAGAACTAGCATATGGTAAACACAAAAAAAAATTATCATTTGTCAACTAATCCTTTGTCAGTCATCAATGATTTTGAGTGACAACTGTGACACATCTGTTAAAATCTGGAACATGAGAATATGATTCTTGTTTATGATTTTTACAACGGGAATGCTACAGTAGTGGTTGAAGAGTATATCGTCAACGGTTTCCACATGATAGAATTCCGGATAAAAACTTTCAACACACTGTGTGAGACAGGTAGACCTTCCAGTATCCACATCACATCTGAACGTACCCGTAGATAAGATGTAAATGAAGTAGAAGGCATTTTGGATTTAGTAGAACAGCTTACTAGGAATTGCCGCTAAACTTGAAATTCTTCAAATAAAAGTGATTGCACATTACACGAACAAGGCTTATATCAATACTATCTACAACCAGGAGTCTATGCTATACGTTTGCAATTTTATGGATAATACCTCTTTGGTTTCCTGTGAAATGATTATTGCTTTCACGGTATGCTCACAGGGCATAACCGAGACGATTCTCTCTGGCATGGAGGCGAATATTCCATATTTTTTCCCTTCAACTAAAAATAAAAAACTAAGGTTTGTTATTTTTTAGTTGATGGATGCTGCCTTCAAGAATTCCAGAAACTCGTAGAACTTGTGTTTCATCCCGCAATTGTGCAGAATCCGTAGCAACGAAACTTATTCTAGGATGAAATAAGATATTCTTGTTAACATAACCAGGAAATAGTAGGTAGTCTCTTTGGAAAATAACTTTGCAATGTATCTATCAACTAGGGAGTAATCTCTCTACTTTGAAAATTAATTTGCTACAATGCAGGAAAATAAATAAATATAACTATACGTAGAGGAAAAATTTTAATTATTTGTTTGCAAACAATAGTGTAATTTTAACTTCGAATGAAGAAATTAAACCACTGTTGCACAAATTGACCTTGATTTACAAACTTCATTTTATCATATAGGGCCTACAGAAATAGGCCCTATATCAATGCGGGTGGGTGAGACTTTAAAATTGTAACACTAAAACTATATGCGTAAAAAATAATTGCGTGCTTGTTCACCGAAATTTAAAAATTCCTTAACAATTCAATAATTTATTTATGGAAACATCGTAGTGACTTGGCCGTGTACAAAATCGATTTCTCTGAAACAGTAGCTAGCCTATGCAACTACGACTACTTCATTACTTAAATAATTTTTCTTTGCAAAGTAATGTAAAAAGAATTTTGATAAATCTTAAGATATCAAAAAAGATTAAACTTTCACTTCAAAGTACGTTAATAATTAAGATTAATTAGGGTCTCATTTACTGGATTCAACATGAACGTGTAAGCTTCCCCCTCCTCCCACCTTTTGTAAACACCACACTAATAACCCAAAATTTACCCACCTTTCACAAACCGGTCATTCTCAGATAACAAATATCACATACATAGACGATTACGGAAGCAGATGATTGGTGTCAGATTTCATCTACAATTCTAGATATCTAGAAATTGTCTATTTCTTAACACAGCTCATGTTAGTGAAAAACTTTTAATTAGCATAAACGAAAAGTAAAGTTTTTTTTTTTTTTAACTAGAAAATACTAAAGATCATCTTCTGGTTCAAAAAAATGGCATGAAGTGCTACAATGTTGAAAATAATTTTTTTCAAATTTAATCCCTAAATGTGTTGTTCCTTACGAATTAATTCTGTGTTCTTACTTTTTAAATTTTTTTTTTTTGACTTTCAACAATTCACATATTTAATTTTTTTTACTTTTCAATATATATATATATATATATATATATATATATATATATATATATATATATATATATATATATATATATATATATATATATATATATATATATATATATATATATATATATATATATATATATATAAAGAAATGTCATATGCTACTTTATTTCATGTATGAAAGGATGAGAGGGGAAAGGCTTTGATACATTACGCGTGGATTCTCTTCTTTATTTTCTGAACAGGCTTTGTATTTTTTTTTTTTTAAATTTATAATTTAGCTCAGTATCTAATTCCAATTCTTATTTATATTTCTGATTCAGATTCAAAATACTGAAAATCATGCAGTTCTGATTCCTACTACTTGGGATAGTACGAATTTCAAACCAGATTCCGGTTCCAAGAAGTCTTTCCAACAAGATTTTGATTTACAATTCACAAAAATTTTCTGATTTAAGATTACGAATTCTACATGTCGAAGTAAAATACAATTATACAACTGCAATGTTTCATGATCAATGGGAAAGTAATGAAGAGAAAAAGTTATAAACAAATAATTCATGGTTCACAATTTAACAATATTGTGTCGAAAGCGCAAAAATCCACCCAAACTACTCAGTAGTTAATCGATATTTGACAACTTCAAATTGAGTAAATCACTAAATTTCAGATTTTTTTTTACGAAACAAATAGCAGTTATAACCTTAAACTACTGTAGAATAAAAGGTATAAAACAATACACAGCTTAAGTAGTTTAATAACATAAGATATGAACATAATAATATTTTAACCATTATGTCCTACTCTTAGACTCCTTAAGTAATGAAGGGAGCAAACAACGGATATCCAAAATAATGAAGGCGATTCACGTCCTGCAACTCCTACCATACATACACATTCTCCTGAATGTGTATTATTAAATTGCTGTTCCATTTTTAACCACTTTTTTTCATAGGCAGCGTTCTTAGTTTTTTACAATTTCTTCTCGACTTTCAACAACTCTCATATTTCAAATATTTTTACTTTTCAATATATATATATATAATAAATATTATTTACATATATATATATATATATATATATATATATATATATTTTCATATATATATATATATATATATATAAATAAATAAAGTTTCATTTTTCCATTTCGCTTCTCGGAATCCTCCCACGTCTGCCTCTTACTTTCTGACCAGTCATAATCCCTTTTAATCCAATCCGTAACAACTCTTTCGTTTAATGAAATTTCCTCTAACTCACCATAACTCCGTCTCAAGATTTTCAACAAAAGAAGTTGTCTCCATTCCAATAATTCCGTTCAAAATGCTTTATACTTACTTTCTTAAATCATTTTTTTTAAAACTTTGTCTTTGCTCCCATCTTGTATAATTCCCCTTGGATCCCTAAATGATAATGATTCTACAAATTTTTTCCCTAATAGTTGTGCCAATGAATCGTGACCTCACACAATCCTTCATTCCTTTCCTATACACCATTAGGGATCCTTCCAATGTGTTCCTTAAAGAAATCTCTCAACCTACGAATTTCCGTTCTAAAATCGACCAATTAAGTAACAAAAAATAGTAAGTACTAATAGCAGCTATTTTAAAATAAAAATAAAACAAAACATTTCAAAAAACATAAACAATTTAAAATACAACAAAAATATTTAAAAAAAAAAAATTATTTAATAATTTTTACATATAAAATGGAAATTTTCAAATAAAAATCGAGTAACATTTTTCTGTTAACGAGTTTAAGGAAAATTGGAACTTATCATACACTTGGAAAAAGTACTACAGAAAATTACTGGTGACACTATTGAAGTTCTCAAATTTTAATTTATTATTTTTTTTCCAGCTGATTGTCAGTTCAAATTTTCAGATCAACATACAGGTAAAACAGTAATAATAATAATAATAATAATAATTATTAATAATAATATCTTCTAAACTGATTGACTTTTAAAGCTCAAGACTAGGTTAAATACCCTCTACAACGGGGCTTATATCCCTTACAGTTTAAAAATTATGCTTTTCGCACACACACACACGCGCGATATATATATATATATATATATATATATATATATATATATATATATATATATATATATATATATATAATATATATAATATATATATATATATATATATATATATAATATATATATATATATATATATATATATATACAATTGCCAAGATGAAAATTAACTAAAAATTAAAAAGGAGTTATGCCTTTCGACGTTAATACGTCCTCATCAGACTCTACAAATATAAAATGTGAAAAACGTTAAAAGATTTTCCTTCCTTCCCCCCCAACCCCCAAAAAAAAAAAAAAAAAAAAACCTCTTCCTATCCTATTCTCTTCTTTGTTAAACATTTACTTTTAACAATTCCACTTTCACGATTTACATTTTTTGTAGAGTCTGATGAGGACGAATTTACATCGAAGGGCCTAACTCTTTTTTTTTTTTTTTTATTTGAAAATAATTTTCATTTAGGTAATTATTTTCTTGAAGTTGATAGTTTATATATATATATATATATATATATATATATATATATATATATATATATATATATATATATATATATATATATATATATATATATATATATATATATATATATATATATATATATATATATATATATATATATATATATATATATATATGCAGGGAAACGGGCAGTAATAAATTTAAGATTATATAATTTATAAAATTTTATCTTCAAACATTCATGAATGAGATTTTAAATTTTGTAAATTAACATTTATGTTTTAAATATCTCTTTTTATTATATTGAAATGATTTCTCATACAACTTGTTAGAATTTCCAGAGTTCACTAACTAAAATTATGTTTATTAATCATCTAATATGAAGCGTTCTTCTTCATAATCTCCAAAACACGTCAATAAAATTTTCTTCTGATTTTGCCAATTTGAAATATCGACAAAATGTTCATCAGCAGAAATAATGATGAACTTTTTTTCTCGCATATCACTTAAAAATCCTGAAGTGATGAATATGTAGATTTTGAAGTACCATACCTTTTAAATTAAAAGTATCCTATTGGTAGCAACTTCAGCCACATTCTTCTTTGTCATACAAGCTGTATAATTCTAAAACCCAAAATATCTTTGTGTTTTATGTATAATTACTATCCTTAAGGTTGATAAACCTACATTTTAAAGGGCGAGATCATGATGTCATAATTTAAAAAACCAGATCTAATTCAAGTTTGATTGTCTTAAAACATGTTCTCACTTTTGCATAACTTTTTAAAAATTAAAGTAGGTTTCTAAGACTCTCTGGCCAATCAATGGAATAGTCTTTTTTTAACAGAATGAACACCCGTTTCACTCTCACAGCACTGGGCTGTTACAGAATATTGTGACCCTTAAAGAACCCGTTTCCCGGACGGAAACATATATATATATATATATATATATATATATATATATATATATATATATATATATATATATATATATATATATATATATATATATATATATATATATATATATATATATATATATATATATATATATATATATATATATATATATATATATAACTCGAAGAACATCAAAACAATCAAACTATTATTTCAAACATTATTGATAAAATACAATAAACTTTTCTAATGTAATATATTTGAGTCAGTTCTGGCAAAAAATACTTCACTGACGTGACTCAAAAACCTATTCTAGATGAAGGGAAAGAGAGTCCTGCTCTCCTGAGCACCAAAAACTCAAACCCGTTCCAGTCGTAAATAGAATTCTTCACGAATGCTCCTATATAATATATATATATATATATATATATATATATATATATATATATATATATATATATATATATATATATATATATATATATATATATATATATATATATATATATATATATATATATATATATATATATATATATATATATATATATATATTTTATTTTATCCTCATTCTATTTTATTCCACTGCATATTCTAAGCTGAAACAAAGATACAAACATATTAATGTAATGCAAAATATTTATATAGATAATAATATCTTGTAAAATCGAAAAGTAAATATTACATTGTTACCATTCAAATTCTATAGAAATAAAAGTACCAAATCTTTAATTTGGGGTCACTAAATTTCGAAACTAATACTGAAAATTTTTTCTTGGCTTCAGTTTGCAGCAGTGTCCTGAAATTACGGTTTTATACAAATAAACTTTGAGTTTCCACCTATAACAGTTGACAACACTGCAAATGTCACTTATAATTCTTACAACTCGATCACATGACTGACTGCACATATGCTTATCAAGAAATTAGTAAATTTATTGTCGACAAAGGTTCTTTATTTCTTATTACGAAATTGTCCCATAGACCCAACATGACAATTGTATTGAGAAAATTTCAACTACCATTCTATTGTCGCATTATGAGTATGATATTTATGAAAATGTTCAAGATAACTTCTCAATTTGCTATGAAGAAATGTTCAATTATTTCAACTGTTAAAAACGACTTATTTCTCGTATTTTGAAAGACAGGAAAAAAAAAAACACCAAACGTGTATGAGCGATCATGTTCATACAAACACAATTTGTGGGTGCTTGAAAAAGAAAGCTGCATGCCGTTTGGAGTGTCCACAGTTTGGTACGGATTGTTATTTCTTTATGGTGCTCTGGAAAGAAAAAATCAATACCTCTGTACTTTAATATAACGTCTGCAAATTCAGGCTGTGTTTCAAAGCGAAAGACTTACAATTCTTAAACTTCCAGACAATTTTTCTTCTAATCTTGAATAAAATAACAGTGTTTCTTTAAACAGTGCGGAACAACAGCCATCATCTTCAAGAGATGCAGATTATTGGCTTAGCTCCTCCAATCATAAGATCACCAAAGGATAGTTCAATAACCTCAGTAGGGATCTCACTTAAAAAAAAATAAGGCAGAACTTTTGTGTGCTCACATCAAAACATTTCTGTGATAGAGCACATGTGCAAAAGGGAAATGGAGCACTATTATGGTAAGTGATTTTGCTGGAGAGCAAATTTTGTGAGGATTCATAAGTCAAACTTGAAAGTTAAATTGACATTAAAATTTACTACTTGTAGGAGACTTTGCAAATTTCACTACATTTTGCGGCAAGGTGTTTACAAATCAGTCTTCATATTTGCACGACACTATAACCACCAACACACGACAGAACATTCTTTTGCATATATATAAGACGCCTGGCTCAAAAGGCTTCTATTATTCACAACTAACTAACTAACTAACTAACTAACTAACTAACTAACTAACTAACTAACTAACTAACTAACTAACTAACTAACTAACTAACTAACTAACTAACTAACTAACTAACTAACTAACTAACTAACTAACTAACTAACTATATATATATATATATATATATATATATATATATATATATATATATATATATATATATATATATATATATATATATATATATATAATATAGCACCAACTTTTTCATAATATAAAAAAAATAATTATTTCAAACTTCTAGTTAATAAACTTACCTATAGAAACAAAAACCTGAAAATTTACTTTTCAGTAAAGCAAGGTAATAACATGCAAACTATTATGTTAAAATTTTATCCTACGTAAATAATTCTTTCTTTAACGACCGTAATAAACCATACCTCTGAGGAAATATTCTCAAAACTCCGAGTTTTTAATAAATTGACGGACTGGGGTTCGTAAGGTAAGAGAAAAGGAGCATCTGAAGAATGTCTTCGAAACGATGAGACTCGAACCCGAGGTGGCCAATCGTCCTGAGAAGATCTATAATCTTCATTCTGATATTCCATGACATCAATGTGGCTGAAAACAAAAATGTTTTAAAATATTATCAGTGTTAACCCACAAAGTTATTGAAGAATTCATATTGGTTAAGGGTTAAGGAGCTGTGCATATATATATATATATATATATATATATATATATATATATATATATATATATATATATATATATATATATATATATATATATATATATATATATATATATATATATATATATATATATATATATATATATATATTACTTACCTGGCTAAAGAGGACATATTGAAGAGTGCTTTACTAACGCTATTTGGTTTATTTTTAGATCCACTTTCGCCAATATCACATTCTAAATATTAGAAAAAAAAATAAGAAAATGACTAAACAATTAGAGCTGAAAGTGTAACAGATAAATGTTAAAAAAATAAAAAAAAAAAAAAAAAAAATTTTTTTACATTTTTTCTAAAGCAAGGTAAGATGAGTCACACCTGTTAAATTATACAAAAATATATTAGATGGTATAAAAAAATGACAGACCAATCGGTTATAATTAGGGATGGAGTGAAGTATCGGTATCGGTAAGTATCGGCATATTTTCCGATACCGGTATCGGTATCGGCAAAAAATTTGTATAGGAGTAAAGTATCGGTAGTAGTATCGGCATATTTTTAGGTAAGATCGGGTCACACCGGTTAAATTATCGGGGAATTTTAGGTATCGGTATCGGTAAAAATTTTGGTAGACCTCCATCCCTAGTTATAATCGTATGCCTGCAGTTAAAAAAAATGTTTTTAAATTCGTAGTGAAAACTTTCAGTAAAATATTACTATTATTATAATTATTCTTAAAAAACATTATTATTATTATTTTTAAATAGAATAATAATAATACCAATATTATTTTTAATTAAAATTTTAGCATTTCATAATTTGATTTGTTTAGCCTAGTAAGATTTTCTTTTTTAGCAAAACAATTTTTTTATTTGATTACCATCCTAATCTTATATTAGTATTCAACAGTACTATTATTATTATTATTATGATTATTTTTTTATTATAGTTAGGGTAATAATCTTTACAACTGCTACTTAGTGGCCATTCTATTATTTTTGATCAATGAAGAGACCCCAGACAAAGTAATTATTGATTAAACTGAATCACAGGATCATTACCAATATAGTTTTTGCATTTATTCTACATTTATACATTAAGATGGTAACAAATATTTTAATAAATTATTAATTATTAAACCATACTCTCTCAACATTCTAGAATTTAAAACCCTTCACTTAAAACTGTCACTTACCTGACCAGGGAGGGATTATTTGGGTTTTTTCGTTTCCCCCGCCACATTCAGTCAAAACAACAACCTATAAACATATATATATATATATATATATATATATATATATATATATATATATATATATATATATATATATATATATATATATATATATATATATATATATATATATATATATATATATATATATATATTGCCTTGCCTTGCTCAAGAAACTCATGTCTTGTTCGAGACAGCTGACAGGTGCTAGCACCTACAGGAGTATGGTGAGAAAAAAGGTGAGAAATATATATCACTCTTTCATAAATTGACTAAAAATCCCAAGGACTCACCTGGTACGTTTTCACTTGGAGGCCATAAAGACGTGCTCATTTGAGTATAATTTCCACGGAAGAACCTATCATTTTTTGTCAAAGCGCCCTGAAGATGATTTTCGGTTGAGTTACTCCAAATTTTGGTTGTATTTTTATCTAAGTGCTCTCCTGCTGAATTTAATTGGGTGCAATTGAGTAAGGATGACTCAAGGTCATGGTCAGCATATTTCTGATGGGAGAGTATTTCGTCACGCTTTGGAGATTTCAAAGAGCATGAGGAAGTATGCTTGTCATCACACATTGGGAAAGACAGTAGATCTATGACATCTTGCAGTTCTTCATTTGATACAGTTGATACACGTCTACTCTGATCTGTCAAAATATATTACTTTTTATTTTAAATTACAACTTAATATTGAAGGAAGTTAAGTAAGAAAGGTGATCGAAATATATGCAAGAAAATTTTTTTTTATTAAATTTATGATATCACTGTATATTTTATACCTTTCTCTATACTTAGTAAAGGAAGCTAGCCTTTAATAAACCATCCTATAATATATAAATATATATATATATATATATATATATATATATATATATATATATATATATATATATATATATATATATATATATATATATATATATATATATATATATATATATATATATATATATATATATATATGAGATTACAATCATTAATCATTAATAACAAAAATATTTTGCAGTCAACTTTTTATCCTATATTCATTATTTAATCAAGTTATTTTTATTCAAATATTTCCCTTTTAATGGCCACTCTAATTTTATTACTTTCTTTCTAATTTTACGAATATTGTAACGTCTCCCTTATAATATCTTCTCTTTTTAAATTTGTTTTTATCCAAATCTGCAACTATTAATTAATTTGATGTTTTAACATAGTATTTCTTTATATCCTCATCTAATGGAATAAAAACTCAATGGTCACTTTAGTTTCACAAAAAGTTTTTTCTTCTCTTGTAACTCTCCGTTCAATACTCCACTTTCTTAAGTATTTGTTAGTTTGAGTGGCAATTTTTGCATTCCAGTCCGTACTAGATAATACAACTCTTGCCACTGTTATAGGGTACGAATTATTAATGAGATAGTTGCAAGTCTGACTACAATCTTCTAGTTTTAAATCACTAACAGAGACTACTATGATTGCCACTACTGACATAAAGGAAACAAAAGAATTACTACCATTACTAATACAAACTAAAATGCAATAAAGTGTACCTGGAGTGATAGATCGACTATGGCTAGGGCTTCTTGTGCAACTGCTTTCCCTGGAGATTCTATTTGAATTTCCTTTTGGTAAACTTGGATTCCGAGAGCTGCTTCCAGTCGAAAAACTTCCAAAATGATTACAATGGTAACAAGAATAGGGATCGCAAATATCAGGACAAGGAAAATCGTATTCAATCGTTTCTGGAACCGACCATCTTCGAGACCCCATTAGGTTAAATGGTTCAAGATAATAATTCTTATTCCGCCAGAAATCTTCTGAAGTAGAACTGCATTCCATGGACCAACGTCGCAGCATATTTTCATTAAGAAGGTCCATTTTTCTGCTCTATATATATATATATATGTATATATATATATATATATATATATATATATATATATATATATATATATATATATATATATATATATATATATATATATATATATATATATATATATATATATATATATATAAATGTATATTTGGAGTTGATTTCTCTCTCAAAAATATTATATGACACATATTGAAAATTAAAAGAAATTCTCAATATAATAATAAAAAGGCGATTTGAATATAGCCAAATGCTAAGGCAAAATGATTCATAATAACACAGGAAGCTGTTAATTTAAGTTGGATCTACGAGAAAGAAAGAAAGAAAGAAAGAGGAGGAGGAGGAGAGGGGAAGGAGGAGAGAAGGAGGAGGAGGAGAGGAAGATGAAGAAAGAGGAGGAGGAGGAGGAGGAGAGAGGGAAGGAGGAGAGAAGAGGAGGAGGAGGAGGAGGGAAGAGGAGGAGGAGGAGGAGGAGAGAGGAGGAGAGAGGAGGAGGAGGAGGAGAGGAGGAGAGGAGGAGGAGGAGGAGAGGAGGAGGAGGAGGAGAGGAGGAGGAGGAGGAAGAGGAAGAGAGGAGGAGAAGAGGAGGAGGAGGAAGAGGAGAAGAAGAAGAAGGAGGAGGAGGAGGAGGAGGAGGAGGCCCAAAGCAGCAACATTAATTTATTTTTACATTTACAAAGTTTTCATTGAAAAGTGAAAATTTTATTCTTTGTAGATATATACTCATAAAAGCAGAGTTAATAAACAAATGATGTGGTTTTAGACAATGAAGTAACTATTAATTTCCAATGATTCAACAAATATTTAGCATGTTGGTAAACGAACTCTAAATATTGAAACGCCCCCAACTGTGCTCTAGCTTTTGAACTTTTGTACATTAAATTTTGAACATACAGTGAAAAATTTTAAATATTATTAAGATGAATACAAAACTAGGCAAGTTCAAGGTTTTCAGTGGCAACTTCAGGGCGTCTACAAGTCAAAATACAAAGGAAAGCAAATGACACTAATCCTCGTCACCCATTTTAATAAGTAATCCATATAACCAATAAAATTTTATTCATAATTTTAATAATGTCCATTTTTATAAGTAATCCATATAACCAATAAAATTTTATTCATAATTTTAATAATGCCCACAGATAGAAAACAAAAATAAGAATTGGTTATTTTTAAAAATTCTTCGTTAACAAACAAAAGAAAATTACTTACTGAAATCAATTCTGGAAATAATGTATTGGAACGTTGACTAGAATGAGGAGGAGTAAACATCCACGATGAAATGGGTGGAGTCTGTAAGGCAGACGAGCTTCCGCCGCTCGAATGTCGACTGTCACTTTCTTCACCAGCAGATGACCCATCATTATGGCAAGAACCTTTATTAGATAATTGTGCTATTTGCAGAAGGGCATTTTGCGGCTGGATAGTGAGATGCTGTGACATAGCTTGAGGAAAAGGCTGAGAAGATATTAAGGAGTATTGCATACTTTTCTGAGGTGGGGAAGACCTAGGATTATGAGGAGAAGAGGCAGGTGAAATATTAGGTCTGTGCAGTTCATGATTAACTGTAGTATTACAATCAGTTCCAGGAGAGCTTAGCCCATCATTTTCCTCCTTAACATGTTGTAGTATTCCCGAAAAACGTTCAATAATAACGCAAGAAAACTGACATTGAAAATTCAGGAATGTTGAGAGAACTGATCGAATAGTCTGGAAAATAATAGGATAATTAAAAAGAATTATTTTCAATTTTTGATAGATAAACCAATATATATAAAAGTGTTTAAATATCAAAATAACCACATAGTTAACATTCTTTTTTAAAGAAACCCTAATATTTACATCGAGGATATATAAATATCACTGTATCAAAAAAGTTTCCCCCACTGATAAAATGATATCAATGTATCCTTAACAATATATCAGGGTTGTACTATGTTACTTTGAACCAGTGCCGAAACTCAAGATTTTACCAACTGTTATTAGTAAATTCCTTTCTTACAATGTACTTTCTTTGTCTTACATAAACAAGTCTCAGAAAATCTTAAGAAAAAAGATACAATATAGTGATACTGAAATGACTTACTAGAAACAGTGTGATATAAATTAGATCTTTACAAGCTCATATAACAGTAGGATACAAATTTCACTGTCAAATAAATATATACAAAATTCTTTCTATTGTCAAATAAAGAAGTGGACGATTCTGAATGAAAAATAAATGAGGAATCATAATAGCTACAAACTCTGTACAAAGAAAAATGAAAGATGCTTTCGTTGTCTCAAATGACCAAAACAGTGGGAAGTATATAAAGAAATCAGAACCGTATTGCAAATTTGTAGTAATCTATGGGAAAAAAGGAAACTCTGATGTTATTACAAAAAGTTTTTGGTTAGCCTAATTTGTTTTATCAAGTATTTTAAAAGTTAAGGAAGAAAATTAAATTCAAAGTTTAAAAGTGTCCTTTCATCTTGATAATCTTAATTAATTCAATGATTTTTTTTTCAAAATACAAATGTAATCTATTCATAATTAAACTTACATTAAAAACAAATATTGTTACCTTTGTAATTTCTGCTTTTCTCACTGATTCACTGTGCTCAAGAGTCTGCCTAGCCTGGGCTTCTTGCAATAACAATAATAAATGATTTTTTACACTTGTAGAAGAGACTCCAACTCCCCTGGCTATCCCTTCCCATAACTCTGAAGTATCTTTCAGAAGCACACTTAAAGGAAGTCCTAAATCAGGTACATCGCCACTCCCACAATCAATATCTACTTGGGCTAAACATTGTGCCAGGCGATATGCAGCTCCACAAACCGTGTTGAGAGACTAAAAAATTAGAAAAAAGTAAAAAATTTAATCAATGCTCAGCTGTAGATTATAGCGTCATTCTTTATCCTACTATTGATCATATTGCTTAACCTTCTGCTATCTCTTATAGACAAGAACCTTTTTATTCTTATTACTTTGTTTAATCTTTTGTATCACTATACACAATAAACATATTATTCATAGTATTTATCACGTCTTATCTTCAACTTGTCCTTCCTTTAAATTCTAATATTTCCTTCTGAATAAGCTTTCTATTTTCTCAATTATTCTTCTTGGTTTCATTTTTTTTTCACAGCAGTTAGTTCTTTTTTTATTTCTTTAATTAGTTCGGGATACCTACATCATGTTCTTAACAAATATTCCATTTCTAATCCCTTCCTTATTTTAATGAGTTCTTTAGTGTATGAAAATTTTATTAG
>SEYY01001235.1:152500-167500 GCA_009176605.1 Armadillidium nasatum
ATTTTTAACGATATATCGGCCATTTGATAATTTTTCATTCCTTGATATCAAAAATTTATTATAATCTCATTTTCAAATTTAAATCTTTTTACATTCATATATTTCATATATATATATATATATATATATATATATATATATATATATATATATATATATATATATATATATATATATATATATATATATATATATATATATATATATATATATATATATATATATATATATATATATATAATAGGAGTCCAAAGTTTACAGAGTAAACTTTGTAGGAGTCTTTTAATGTTATGACCATATTATATATAGTATGTACGTTCTATTGCGTAATTGAAATTTAGGAGTTTTGTTAATTTGAATTTGAGAAAGAATCACGTTATAATTTAGCACGATAAATATGATATCCGATTTCATTACTTGTAGCAGTTTTACCTGGCATAAATTATGATTTTGATACTTTCCAATCCATATAAACGAAGAAACACCGTGGCGACGTTATTCTATTTGCGACGTTCAACGATAAAAGTTGTTATATTTAAATCAATTGACCAATCACAGATTAAAATTACTTGAAATCATGTTTACGTCATAGAAGCTCACATAGTACCATTATCCAGACTCTTCTAGCATTTTACTTCGATAAAACTGATATATATGATATTTTTGTGAAAGTATCGATTACTAATATATCGATATTTGATTTCACAAATGGATCATATCTCCAGAGATGCTGTGCTTTACGTTATGGACCGACGGGGCCCCAGCTAATAATCAGGGAAAACCGGGGTTTACCTGCCGGGGTTAACTAAAAATTATACTTATTAATGGTGGATTAAATTAAACAATATACAAGAAAATTAAGATTTAATTCCATTATTCCTTCGTTACATATTGGGTGGGACAAAATGAATGCAACATAATAGAAGAAATAAACAATTCATTCACTTAAATCACTATTCACTCTCAGAACCTTCTTGAACATTTACATTATAAGTTTTAGAATTTCGAGGAGTGAAATGTTCAGGAACAGAGGGCAGTGATAATTTTATACCTTAAGTAAGCCTGTTGAATCACTATTATGAATCAGAAAATTTTTTGTAGTTTTTTCAAACTTTTATTATAAAAAATCTGCAATTTTCTGATTTTTTTTTTCTGAAAAAAAAAAAAAAAATGCATATAATCATTAATTTAGGTGAATTCTGGCTATTCTACTTCCTTATAATTAAATTAATCTCAATTAAAATTATATATAATTTTCGTAACCAAAAATTTCAGCGCTTTTGACTTCCTTACAAATTTTAGGCAACCCCGTCCCCAACAAAATTCCAACCCCGGTCGGTTCCTGGTTGGCATAAACTTTGACATCGACTTGTTGTTAGCAAAAGATAAAAGTATCCAAAATAATGTATCAGATATTGCAAAGAGTCTCTAATTAAAATGTTGAAATAAAACTTAATTAATAAATTATGCCCCCGAAAAATTTCTCTCTCTCTCTCTCTCTCTCTCTCTCTCTATATATATATATATATATATATATATATATATATATATATATATATATATTATATATATATATATATATATATATATATATATATATATATATATATATATATATATATATATATATATATATATATATAAAATGTGATTAGGTTATAATCTGACAAAAACATCTCTTATATTTAATTAATGCTTTAAGGATTTAAGTAAATTTTCAATTTCACTGGCCGGGGAAATTTTTAGTTCTTATGCATTATTATTGTTTAAATTAATCGCAAGTCATGCATTGTAACATATATTAGTACACACAAAATAACAGTTCTATATAATTGCATATTATAAATTCTAAAGATGTAAATAGTGTTAGAAAATTCATTGAAATAAAAGTTCTCAAATAGTATACCACAGTTTCCAGCATGATACTATTACTGCAATTATAAAGGGGCCTCCAAAATTCTGAAACAGTTCCGAAATGTACTTTTATTGAAGGTTTTATTTCGATCGAGAGATTGAGTTTACCTCGAGAATTTCTAGCTAAATGCTTTGAAAATTTTCTAATTAAAGAATTTGATTATAATATAAATCTCAAACCACATAAAATTAAGCTCTTTTATCTCTAATAAAAATCTTGCCTCAAAAAGAACTAACTTTCCAGTGCTTTCATAATGTTTTTATATTTATTTTCCTTTTATAGCCAATTAAATTCTCAACATTCAATAATAAATGAATAATTAAATAAGTAAATAAAATATCTAAGATTACTTTTTTTTTAATTTACCTTATTACTTGTTAATTCGGTTTACTTAATTTTCATTTAAATAAAAATTTTCAGTTACCAATTCTTTTGATAGCGTTTATTTTAGCTGCTTAAGTATATGCAAATGTTTTTTTTGTCTCTACTAGTGATGGGACGATAAAGAATTTTTTTGACGATGAAAATGAAAAAAGCATATTTTAAAAATGTTCAATATATTAATAAATGTAACAATTTTATAATAAGGAGGAAATAAATTAACTTTTCTTTATTCAAATGTGTAAATACATGTAATTTTAATTTATAAGCATATAATATAGGGTATGTGTCCTACTCGCTCTCGGGTTCCAGATATGCGTTTATAGATATAAAAGTATTGGTCAGAAGTTAATAAAATTGGCTACTAACAAACCTGTGTGTGAGAAGAGTGGTAAAATCATTCGAAAGGTCGTGCCACTTGCCACATATATCCAACGTCAACACGTACAAAATTGAGTCCTCCTTTCAAGATCGGGACATTTCCAAGGGACTTTGCTGGCAATCCTTCGTAACAGGAAAGAGCGTGTGCAGGCATGCCTTGATGCTAATGGTGATCACTTCCAACACTTGTGACCAGCGGATTCTCACACATCAAGGTTTGTTAGTGGAGAATTGTATTGGTTTACGACTAGTACTAATTACAACAGGGTATCTCGCTTACTCTCAGCCCCAGATATGCTCTTATAGATATCAAACTAATGACTAGTTCTTTGATATCTATAAACGCATATCTGGGGACGAGAGCAAGTTAGATATCCCCATAAAAATATTTCAATAAGGTTCTATGATAAAACCAATGGGTAACCATAGGGTCCCACGCAATCAAACCCCATAGGTTCCTACATTAGTTTATATTATCAAATTCGAGAAGCACTGGGCTTGCAATATTTATTGGTCCTTAAAAACATGGCGATAATATTCAAACAAACCTCTCCACGTACCTATTAAAATAAAAAACTTGTACATAAATCTAATCGCTTCTTAGAAATAGTCTCCTCAATATGTATCTAATTTTTTTAAAATTTTGAATCGTTCCTTTCAATCTATCTCATGTATCACGATTCTCAAAACCTCTTTCCCGTAGTTTTATAGGACAACATTCATAATCATAAATACAACTAGCACTTTGTAGAATGTTTATATTAACAAACTATGAAGTTTATGAAACTGCATATCTTCAATTTCAAAGTTATTGTTCTTACGCATAACTATTATTTATTCTAAAATATGTAAACTTCAATAAGTTAAAGTCCCTCTAAAACATCACAAAACGGAATTAGTTTCTTGCACTGCAAACGAAAAACGAGTAGAATGAAAGTTTCATTAATTAGTTTTACTAAATGTACTTTTTATTTGAGCTTCAAATGTTGCTCCTAGTGATTACAACATAATTCTCATGGAGTTTTAGTTTCTATATAGTTTTGAATTTTACTCAGAAAATAAACCTTAACCGAAATTTATAAAAGCTCTACCAGGCTAAGCATCATTTAACATATATTGTTAACTCAATTGCAAGTACAAGCAACATTCTTCCAAAATAATAAAAAAAAGCTAGTCACTTTACCCTTGGTATCAATTCTTGTTCCCCATACATTCCAACTTTTTATAACGAAATTAAGATATATCTTGGAAGATTCCAATAGTCACATACACCTTTATTACTTCAGTAATTCATACCATTTAATTACTGACTCGGAACGCGGCATATACTTTTTATTTTGAGCAACTCCATGTAAATACCTCCTGTTCTTAATAAGCTCTTCTAGACTATTAAACATCTTGAGTAGGCTCCCACCTTCTGTAGGCAAACTAATTTATTTAACCTTTCCATTAAATGAAAAAATTTTTCCGTAGATAAAATAAAACCAAACAATTTATAACGAAAAATAAATTTTCATTAAAGTTATCTTTGGCTTTTCCATTCTCCTACATTCCCAACGCAATGGTCTCTTCTACCAAATAAAATTGAAAATATGATGACAAAATCAAACTAAAACCAAAGCAAACTTTAATTTTAACTACTTATAGCGATGGCGATTTATACTGAATAAATATATTAAGATTTTAAATTCATTTATTTCTATATTTCAGATCAATATATATATATATATATATATATATATATATATATATATATATATATATATATATATATATATATATATATATATATATATATATATATAATATATAATAATAATAATAATAATATAATAATAATAATAATAATAATATTACAGAGAATAACAGGGGTAATCATCTTATTATCTGCACAAAAAAATCTATCTTAACTTAAACAAGAATATAATAACGATGCTCTAACACATATTTTAATATAAAAATAAATATCACTGTAAAGTGATTACTCTGGACTAAAATAACTAATAATAATAATAATATTTATTACGACAAAGCAAATACTTTAAAGATTCGAAAAAATTTCCGTTTACTAAAACATAAAAGTAATAATAATAATAATAATTACGTTTATTTTGTGATTTTCTTAATTTTCATTTTATTTTATTTAACTGATTTTGTCTTTACAATAATAAAATTAGAGTTGGTAAAAACGAATTAAAAAAAATAACATATGTTAAATAACACTAACGATCTAATTAGCTTAAAAAATTGTTTGAGTGTTTCGCGATTTGGTGCATCTATTACTAAAGGTAGGCGTGAGCGATACTATTTTCTAATGATTGATTGTATAATCCTTATTAAATAAAATAAATAAATATTTTACAGAAATTCTCGTAATATTTTCTATGATTGTTTATTTTTAAATTAACAATAATTATTTTCCTAAGGACAATCGTTCGAAATGCTTTCACACACCTTTTCTGTTCCTTTTTCTGAGTTTTTTTTTTCTTTCAAAGGGAATATTTTTCTTTTTCTTTTTCCTTTTCGAGCCGATCATGCCTTTCCATCCTCTTCATTTACCACACTGTCTCAAAACGTTTCATAACTCTCTTTCCAAGTTGATTTGTCAGTCAGATTCAGTGGTACATTGGTTAATTGATAATCCGGCTATATGTACTTTTTCATTGCCTGTTGAATTAGCGCAAGAAATAATGACCAAGATAATCAGTAGTTAGCCTTCAAATTAATATAGATTACTATAAAAATTTGAATCTTATCATAAGTTTTCCAATTTTTTTTTAAGCAACTTACATACTTTCTGCTCTTCTTTTAAGTTGGTTTAGTAAAAAAATAAAATATTCTTATTAACTAAGAAACAAGTGTTTTGATCGATTCTTTCCATATAAAATAAAAGGGGATCTTAACCTACCAAAATTTGAAATATAGTACAAAAAAAAAAAAAAAAAAAAAAAAAAAAAAAAAAAAAAAAAAATTAAGAGGCAACCAATATTTAAATTAAAATTAAATTAAGTTTGATAGCTATAATTGGTAATAGTTGATTAATTCCTTTAAAAAATTAATTTCTTTTCCTTTTTTTGGTAAAAGTCAAAAAATGAAATTCTGAAATAAAAATAATTAATAGATCATATTGGCATATTCCCTTACTGTAACAGAATCTATATCTTGACGCATAGTTCTTAGGCACTAACTTTACATTTTCTCTTTAATTACTTTCCCAGCACATGATACTGTTTCCTATATTATATATATATATATATATATATATATATATATATATATATATATATATATATATATATATATATATATATATATATATATATATATATATATATATATATATATATATATATATATATATATATATATATATATATATATATATATATATATATATATATATATATATATATATATATATATATATATATATATATATATATATATATATATATAACTACACTTGTGCAAGTTTTAAAATTTCCTTTCAATAATTCTTTCATATCTTTTTATCACTAATATCCTTACATCTCCTTCTCTCTCTTTCTAAGTGAATTTCACATCTTCTATATAGTATCCTTTTATTAGGAAGATGATGATATAATAATAATAATAAAAACTTTTCCTCCTTACTAGTATAAAATAAAATAAACAAGATCTCCCAAATGGGCGTCAGCCCATTACGAACGAAATCGTTTTTAATAATTTAATTTAAATCACATATGCCTAAAGTTTAAAAATAAAGTCAAAGATAGTGATGTGTAACTTACAATCGTTCCATTCAAATTATATAAAATATAAATAAAAAAATCTAGAAGATAATCGTTTCGATAAAATTCTTTGAATACTATTATGATCTTAAAGCAGGAAGAAACCTCAACAACTACTATATAAGGAGTTCAAAAGAATAATAAAGATAATAATAGTTATGTAGCGGCATAAGCAACTTTGTAAATCTTTTTTAGGAGCTAAATATACGTATGTAATGCTCCAAAGCCTAAGCACTCCCATTTGAAGTAATTGTATAAAAGTTTAAGGACATTTTATTGGGCAGCCTAACCTAGAATCTGAAATATATCTTAGAAGGAATAAAACACTATAATATGTTTTGATATAAGGAATTTCTCTAAATTAAGAATTATGGTTCTAATTGATGTAGTCAACAAATAAAGTAGAAAGGAGATGTTTCTCCAATAAATTGGCATATTGTAAACCATGCTACATGAAAATTTTCAAAATAAAGCAAGAAGTCTGAAAAATGCAAGCAAGCACTTACAATAACAGAAGAATTCTGATAATTTCTTAATGTCTCTGAAAAACTATTTTCTTTGAGCCAAAGAAAATATGTAGCCTATTAACTGTAAGAGGAAAACTGTTGATTGAAAGCGAAGGAAGCCAGAAAAGTCGATAATTACGCCGTTCAAACTACCACGTTCATTATTCTAATAAGGGATATAATGCACAAATACAAATGGCTGGTCAATGTCTTTATACAACGATTTCACATAGCAAAAAATTCGAGTAGATAAACATGTCACGGACAAGAAACAACTAACTTATCCACAGGACAGGTAGAGTAACATAGACAAAGCAATATGACAATGAATATGCAATCAGTTCTAAAGTCACAATTCTTGCTCAACGGAAAATATAATGGCTAACTAAAACTTATAACAATATACAACACTTCAGATATAGTGTAATGTAATGAATAAAACATTATGGAAGACGATTCTAACAATAAACAAAAACACATGGTAAATAAAAAAAGTAAATAAATAATAAAATAAATAAATAAATTATTACATTTTAATCTCAAACATCTATCAAGTTGTATTAATTAACAACATAAAAAAAAACTTTATTCTCTTTCAGTGAAGTACAATTATACTTTAATCAAAATTACAAAGTAATTAATCTTTCACTAAATAAAAATTTACCTTAGACACATCATTTAACTCATTGTGTAGAAACTTGCACTCATTGATTTGGTTTACCTAACCAATGCAAGCTACTTCATAGGGTCTGATGTGTACCAAAATCACTAACAGAAATGAAGTTTGAAAGATGTCTCAATCCATCTTTCCTCTAATAATTTTCGTTTTTCTAATCATGGTCTCCTATTTAGTCCCCATTTCAAAGTTTTCCCCACCTCACCCCCTATAATCTAATTTCACTTTACAACTTTTCAATTTAAATGAAAACTAAGCGTTTTGGTCAACTTTAGTTTGCTATGTGAACCGTTTTTCTTTCACGAATTATTCTTATCTTTTTGATTTTATTAAGTATTCTTAACATAAAAAATAAGTAGTCATATTGTGCCTCCCATATCATTTACTTGCTTTTTTTTTTATTAATGAATATTTTTATGGTTTTGATCAATAGAATTTAACCACTAATTCAAAAACATCAAATTCTCACTCTAATTTACATTATAAGCATTAAACATACAGATCTACCATCTCTCTTATTATTTAAATCTGTTATTTAGTAATTTCTGCGATAAACACATAATTTCTTATGCTTAACGGCATATACAAAGCAAATTTAAATACTGTGTATAAGAAATTCATTTTATAAATGATTTTTTTTGGGGGGAAAAATTAAATTTATTAAAACTGTACTAAAAAGCATAGTTCAAAAAAAGATTTTTCAGAATTTAAAACATTTATCCTCATCAGAGCAGTGACTATCAAAAACTTTTTTATGAAAATATAAAAAGCTATATATATATATATATATATATATATATATATATATATATATATATATATATATATATATATATATATATATATATATATATATATATATATATATATATATATATATATATATATATATATATATATATATATAATCTGCAAAAAAAATATAGAATTAGCAAATTAAATATTACAATAAATATTTTTACATCGAAGAGTTTGTATTATAATTAATCAAAGTGGTGTAAGTAAACCTCTAGAAACATCACTCGTAATACAAGCAACAGTGTCTTTTAAACCTGACGGTGATTCATAGTTTGATAAAGTATGTTTTACAACAGTGTGATCAGATTTTTTATTTCTGAAGTCTATATTTATTTTTGGAAGTGAAGGAATACTTCTTGATTTTGGAAAATTTAAAGAACAAGAATTTTGTCTTTCAGAAGGGGATATATGTATCGGCGTAAAATTGTCTATACTATTTGACGAAGAGCTTTTATTTATTGAAATTTTTCCACTCTTGGGCGGCAGAGTCAAAATACTATCATTATAATACGTTCCTTCTTTTGATTCATCGCTTGATGAAGAGCGTAAATTGTACATATTATTCTTGTATTTGTTCATGTAGTCATCTTTCAGCAAATTTTGTTTACCTTCAATATTAACAGACCTTGAAGGGTGAAAAGGAGTCGTCTTGAGGTCCTGATTTGGTACTGTGCAACGATAGGTGACCTGGTGAGTCCTGTGGAGAAGTGAAACAACTGGCCTCACTCTCATAACTTAGTGAACGCACTTGTTAATGAAACGGGTGAAGAAGGGAATCCAGAATCCTGCCCCTCCATTTGCCAATCCCAATGATAATTCATATCCTCCGAAAGAACCCTTTCCGAGTTTTTATTAACTATACCTTTCTGACCCGAGTCATACTTCTGACCATATTTCATATGAGCATCACAATTTGAATTGTTCATTTCTGAAACATTTCTTAAAGAATGACAATAAATGCATGTCGATGCAACTTTATCTGATTCTCCAATATATGAGCGACCAGTCTGAGTTCCAACATCAATAACACTAACATCAGATGAAAAAGGATAATATATCTTATCATTTTCCTTTCCTTCTTCCATATCATGTTCAGATGTACTGGAAAATTTATAGTTCCTGTCGTCACTCCCTGTCATTTCATTATGGACAGTAAAGACATGAGTTTGGTTTTTTCTCTTGTCAACGAGACAAGTACAAGTTGGACAGTGTTTTCCATTTCGCTCCGATTCTCTTTCTTTTAAAATTGCTGCCATTATTGAAGCAGATACAACGTCAGTCGGTTCTTCTTTATCCTCATCATCATTACCTTTTAAAATAAAATAAAAATAATATATATTATATATATATATATATATATATATATATATATATATATATATATATATATATATATATATATATATATATATATATATATATATATATATATATATATATATATATATTTTAGTGAATTGACGAATAATCGTCATCGTCAATTTTCTGCCGATTAATTTACATATGCTAACTTATAAATATTTCTGCTCCACCATGTTTTATCAAGTGTGAAAGGCTGTTTAGCAGTGGTGGGACAAATTTATTCTTCACGACGAAATCTAATTACCCCAGAAATTGGAGAAAAAAAAATAGTTTTTGCATCACAATTTAAGAGCTCTAAACTTAACAGAAAGCTTTATTTCAAATTTACCTTTGTATTCATCGACGGAATATACCATGGCTGTAGGAGGGAATGTCGAGATAGGAACTTTAATAATTTTCTTTTCTGTCTTCGGTGTTTTTGTTTGGACTGAATCACAGTTTTGAATTCTTTGGTGAAACTCAGATGGTATCTGTTCAATTATATACATGAAGGTATATATATATATATATATATATATATATATATATATATATATATATATATATATATATATATATATATATATATATATATATATATATATATATATATATATATATATATATATATATATATATATATATATATATATATATATATATATATATATATATATATATATATATATATATTACAGTTGCCCTTAAAACATGAAGTAACATAAAACGCTTCCTCTATGTAAAATTGTTCCATTAAAAAAAACTTAAAAAAAAACTGTTTAATACTGAAATTACATTTGGACGTTGCCCAACATCTTTCAAATTTCACTTTAAAACATAAGGGCTATTAGAAATCTGCTTATCATCAGTAATTGACAATCCCACCAACACACCCTACAAACCGAGGAGGGAACTTGACCAACCACTTAGCAAAATAATTATAGAATTCATAAATTATATTCTACTCACCATTTTACTCAAACTATTTTAATTATAATTATTATGTCCTGAATATCATTATTATAATAGTTGCGGTCAAGTGGGGAATAGAATAAGTAATTAATGAATTCTATAATATAGATACTGAGAGTCATCAAAGAGATGATCTTTATACAGAATATAGGCTGTTATAGAAAGTGTAAAGTCGGAGCTCAAAATGATGATTCTCTTCATGCCTCTTAAAGATCCCCAACATCCCCAAGGATGGAAGTTTTTCCTCGCACAAGGGAACCTGGATATCAAGGAAACATGCAATCAGATGATAAAATTTTCACTAAAAAGACAGTCTGGGCAAAAGAGCTCTTGAAAAATGCCAATTTCATAAAAAATGCAATCTTTATTGATGCTGACAATGCTGATTCTTTCAGAATCCATTTCTTGTGAAAGAATTACTAACGAAACTTGATTCCATTTAGTGTTTCTCCTCAAAAATGTACAAAAGAAAGGCAACAAATATCATGAATCCAGAATTATGAACAAGTAATGATGAAGTGAAATTTGTAGACAACAAAGCAGTCTTTCTATCTTCAGATACTGGTTACCACATGGGCAATAAAGTCAGAGAGCTCAGCATTAATTACTCTTTGACTTATCGAAAATGTGAGTCTCATCATCGAAAGTCTGCTTCCTGAATAAAGGATTTTTTTTTTAACTAAAACATTGGTACAAGAAATTAATTTAAGGCTTGACCAAATAGAGAAGAGCTTTAGTCAGCTATAAATTCTCATGACGGTAGGTGGAAACGTGTAGATAATTGGTATTTCAAACTGTCGCGTGATATTGTGAAAGCTGTTGTCAATGAAGCTGGAAAAGCCTTGATGGAATGGAATCTGATTGAATACAGAAGGGAGGAAATGGGAAAGATAGGTGTTTTTGAAACATACGCAGAAGTTGAGTTTTTAATGAACTGAAGTTCATAAGGCTAAGGATATCACAATACTACATTCAGAATCCAAGTCAAAGCCAACTCATGTAATACAATCTAGGTGAAACCCAGAATGCTATCAATCAAGGAAAATAATGTAATCATTGTAATTTCATAATGTATATGTGGGTAACTGGGTATATACATAAAGTTCGGAATTTCTGAATTAAGATGAACAAAGTTTTAAAGTTAATGTGCAATAATTAAACAAGCATTATTAGTTATTTTTTTAGTTTCTACAACATTGTACGATGTAAATTGAATGAATTTAAGTTTTTTTTTTTTGTGATCCAATATACTTAGTTTCTGTTATACTTTACAACTTAGTTTTAACTAGATATAATTAACTTCCTAAAATTAATTTTTGTCTGTATATATAATTACCAACAACTCTTGTTATAAAATATACAACAAATATTCAAAGAATTCTAATTTCATCATGAAATTATAAAATTTAACATCGCAGGATGCACTACTGAAATCAATAATTTAGGTGTTCACTTAAAAAGAAAATGATAACACACATAAACTATATTTCGTTTTGGAACAAGATTGCTACAGCCAGAGGAGGCACAACAGAGAATCTTTCCTAAAACAAAAATACAAATATGAAATCTTACATTCTTCCTTGCAAAAAGTCTATTATTAAAGGCTTATGAATACATTTAGCATATTTTAATATATAAACAGACGCAATTTAATATAGATTTTACTTACAGTATTAATTTTTGGAGATGCATAATGGGCTGGATTACACTGTAGTAGTTGCAATGCCAAATTCAAATCATTTTTATAGCGTGTCTGTGAAAATATTTTACACACTGAAATAATGTCAATCGTATGTATCTTTTTAATTATTAATATTCATTAATTATTTTAATGCATATTTATAATTCTGCAACTCTATATGTAATCAATTCTAAAAAAAACATATAAAACAATAAGTTAATTTCAAAATTCATATTTGAGGAGTTACTTCTATTCTCCTCATACTGATAAATATCGACAGAGTGTAAAGACCAATAAAATCTACTATAGTAAATAAATTTTCAATTTGTGCAACATTGAAAATAATATAATTTAATGGTTAAAAATAACAATTGTCAATGAGTTAATGATCATCAAATCTGATATTTAATAAAATGTAAGTTTATATTTGATAAAAGAAATCTTAAAAATCGATGAGAGTTCTTGATTTAAAAAAACTTTAATTTTAAATATAGTATATATATATATATATATATATATATATATATATATATATATATATATATATATATATATATATATATATATATATATATATATATATATATATATATATATATATATATATATATATATATATATATATATATATATATATATATATATATATATATATATAAAAAAAAAAAAAAAAAAAGAAGGCTTCTAATAAATACACCAATCATACAGAATTTTGCCACATCATCTAGTTTCATAAAATGTTTAATATCTTCAAATATTCTCTCTTTTCAGAAGATAAGTGCATCTATAATTTAATAATTATTGTAAATAATGTAATAAATTATTATTGAAACTTAATAATAGACTTACATTTTCTGTACTTAAAGCATTGACGGTATGGCCTGCATTTACAACAGAAGTCTTTAAACTTTCAATATCTTCCATTAACCTGACTTTTTCACTTTCGCAACGATCAACCAGTTTTAATAACTTATCTTCAAGACCCTGATTAACTTTCTGAAGACGTTTATGAGATTCTAATAACCTTTAAATAGAAAAAAATGATTAATAATTACCAATTGTTTGCTTGCAGTACATATGAGCTGAATTTGATAAGTATATCTATTAGGGATGGAGTGAAGTATCGGTAAAGTATCGGTATCCGGTGGTGAATTTTTAGGTATCAGTATCGGTAAAAATTTTCGGTATATGAATGGATAAAGTATCAGTATCGGTAAGTATAGGTATATTTTCTGGTATCGGGTATTGGTACTGGTAAATTTTTAGGTATCGGTATCAGTAAAAATTTTGGTATCGCTCCATCCCTAATATCTATATTATCCAATTAATTGTTATCTTGACTTACAGAAAACTGAAATTTTTTTTAAACGAGACTGACAATAACTGCTGAATTCCAAAACTTATATGAAAAATATTGCCATAAAAAATTATATTCCTTAACTCTTCTAGTATTTTACAACTTTTATAAAAGTTACTAAAAAAATTAAAAATTTCAAAAGAAAAATTATTAAATTGACAAAGGATTTTACAGGCCTATATAAAATGCAAAGCTTCTTAATTTTTGAAACATGAATAATTAACAATTTTTATTTTTATATATATATATATATATATATATATATATATATATTATATATATATATATATATATATATATATATATATATATATATATATATATATATATATATATATATATATATATATTTCATAAATCAGCTATAGAATGGTAAAACTTACCTGTCGTATTTATCTTGCCAACTATCACAAGCTGCTTTTAGTGATGCTATCTGCCCTTGTGAAAGTAGTTGAGACATTTTGGTATTATTTAATATACGACTATACTAAAATAACCTAGAAAATAATAAAATAAGTTCAAAAATCAATTTAAATGTATTTTATTAAAAATATTTTCACAATAGTTAGTACTCAACATTTATTTAAAAGTACCAGACAAAATCAGTAGTCTTTTAAAGTAGTATCAGTACATGTTAAAATTTGAGTGTGGTAAAATTAACTTCATACTGGAAGAGGGAGACCCTCTCTCAACTCTCAAACTATTATCTATTATTATAATTTCCAAAGTTTTATAATCTATCCTAAATGCACAAATTTGGAAACCTCTTAATTCTTCTAATCTTAGATTGTCATTAATTTGTCTTCAGTAAGGAATAACTCAACTGTTTGATCTTCTATCCATTCTCAATAACTCTTGGTCATTTGCTCTTTAGTATTTCAGTGATTCTATTTTTGTGGGTATCAAAAATTTTCCAGATATGGCACAAAGCTTGATGATTCTTTCAGAATCCATTTCTTTACTCCAATTTCTTTTCCAGTATCTCTATAATAGTTACTTTTTATATGTTACTTATTACCTATCCACTTTTATGACACAGATTCTACTTTGTATTACTCAATACATTGTGGACAATAACTATAATTCCTTCATCTATCAACTCTGCAAACTTTCCACACAACTTATAACATTTTCTTCTCAATAGTCTTTTTTTTGTTAATTGATGGGAAGGATGACATTGTTTCTCACACCACAGTTTATAACATATTATTAGGTGTTTTAA
>SEYY01001235.1:196409-213909 GCA_009176605.1 Armadillidium nasatum
CTTTAAAATAAACACATGCTTGAAAGTTTCATACCCATCATTACACTTCTTCCTGAATTTTGATAATGGGAAGACTGACAACGCTGTATTAACAGTAACAAAATAATAATAATAATAATAATAATAATAATAATAATAATAATAATAATAATAATAATAATAATAATAATAATAATTTAACACCAATATCAGCTTGTACCAGTTGTCAAAGATATCAAAGTACCCTTAAAAATATCCACAAATATATCTTTGATGGGCGGGAAGACATCTATGTGAAAATTTTTTTTTTCCTATATCGATGAGTCGTCAGGAAGTTAAAAGTCAAAGCTTGCTATTACACCGAATTAATAATGTATATAAATAAGGGAGGAGTAGACGTTCAGATCAAGAATGAATGCAGAATTATAAGAAAGAGAAAAAAAAAAAACGTTAAGATAGAGAAAGGAATCTACAGAAAAGTATAGATGCATCAAAACTGGAGATAACCTAATAGATTATTTAGTAAGGATAAATAGATATTTGAGACACAAGAAGAGAAAGTTGAAGTTGCCAAAATTACCTAGGAGTTTAAAGGAAAGTGTTCTGAAAGTGGAAATGGAAAGAGGGAGGGTAGCGATGACAAGATACAAGCTTTTTGACGAAATGAAAGGGAAGTATTAGAAATACATCAAGGGAGAAAATTTACGAAAGATATACGATTAATTTCAAAATAACGCAAATAATTCAGTTTAAATATTCAGAAAACTGTATGGCATAATAAGGTATTACCTATATGAAAATCAATCTACAGACACAGGAAATATATATCTAAATTTCTTTCAAGTAGCTAATATAAGCACTTTTATTTCCTTGAATTAACGTTACATTTTAAAATATTACAACTCCTTAGAATGACGACGAAAATAATAATTAAGATTTTACTTTATCATACGACCTAATTAACTAAAGATATTTAATCTATTTTTAACTCTTAGTATAAATCAACCTAAATAAGATTATTCTTGTTCGAATGATCTCGCAATTCTTCCTATCAAATTAACCTGACATGGGTTAGATCAATGATCAAGCAACTTGTGCTCAATAACTCGATCAATATTAAAATGAATAATGTTAAAAGTCCCTTTCCGTATGCACTTATAGGAAATTCAACTAAAAAAAATTAACAAATAAACCAATAAAAGTATTAATTAATTAATTAATTAATAATAATAATTTTTTGAGTGCTTGTGCAGAACAAGTATTAATTAATTAAAATTTTTTTTTGAGTGCTTGTACAATGCCATTACTCCTCACTGGGAAGCGACAATACCGAGTTGGAGGTCCAACACCGGGAATGACACCTAGACTAAACGGTACGATAAAAATAATAATAAATTTAGAATCTTAATTTAAGATCAATGAAAATTATAGGAAAATATATATTTATCTTCTCTGTATTTAGAAAAAATAAGGAAAATAGATTTAAAAACTAGAGGTTAAATTCTTAAGTTAAAATAAACAGTAAATAATTGTTATATAAGGTGGAGACCAAGCATGATTAACATCTTTAAAATGCATAAGGGGTTTGTTATAAACCAAAAACGCGGTAAAAAAAACAAAAACAAAAAAACAAACAAACAAACATGTTTCATTTCTTGTCAACATATCTTAAATATGGAGCAGACATATCTTTTTCTCATCCCAAACACGAAAATATATTAATGTATTATCCTTCATTAGCTTAGAATTATACTCTCAATATCCTTACAATTTCTCTTTAAAGCTAAAAAATAAGATTTCAATGGTTTTACCTTGAAGGTCTGGACTGATTGTGAGGAGATATCATAGGATTTAATCTGTCAGTAAATCGGTGGTAGTTCATTTCAAGTTCCTTTTGATAAGCTCGCATTTCAGGTCCGATTAGACTTTTATTCTTTTTCAAAGCTTCAAAACACCTGTAAATATAGAAAAATAACTTAAACGACCTCTTTTACATCCCGTATTCTGTAAATTTTTAATTAATAAAGAACATGATTTCCATGTTTCAATCTATATTTCTCTCTCAAAATCTTAAAAACTGCATTAATTACAGCTATGAAATTCTAGAAAAATGAACTTTAAATTTAACTAAACTTGTAAATTATACAAAGTTCATATCTACATTTCAAAAAAAGAAAATAAACCTTATCTAATGTTAATTATCTAACCTGCGAGAAAAGTTCTTAAAGCAGAGTCGAAGTTTATTTTGAAGTTTATCAGGTGCTTTTCTACCATCACTTAAGTCGCTGAAAAACACATGGGCAATTTCCATAGGTCCTTGATTAACAGTAGTACCAATACATCCCTTTGGAAAGAATATATATATATTTAAACTCAAAAGAGAAAATAATAGTCTACTGCATAGATTAAATCTAGAAAATAAATTTTCTCAAAGTTACCAAATTCATATTATAATAATAGTAATAATAATAATGATAATATATTCTAGGTTTAATCACTTAACTAAATTAATTATTTAAGATTTTTATAGCTTTTAAATTGTAAATACTTAAAAAACAAAGAACGAACTAGAAATTAAAAATAAACAAGGAAAATTTAAATTTAAAAGAAGTGAATATTCTGCAGAGAGGAAGTCCTAATCTGTATCGTATTTAATTGCTATTTATATAGTGACAGTGGAAGACATAGAGGCCTGGTATCATTCTTTATATTCGGTACATACAGGGATTCAGTATCGTATTTTTAGGTTAAGATTTTTAAGGAGAATTGGATTCACAGATTTACAAACGTAAAAGAATGGTTATTCACAGAGGATTGTACTCGCATATAAAATAAGATGAGCAATACTAAAGTTAATAAGGTTTTCAAAGGCCGTAAATCGAAACTATGATCTAATGAACTTGTTTTACAAATAATAGTAATAATTTTATTATTAATATTTTATCAATGAAATGCTAGACACTCACTTGCAAAACCATCTGAAGTATTTTATGGTCTGGAGGGTCTTGATTAATGGCAATTGTAAGCTCTACAGTTTTTTTCTGAATATCTTCTATGGCAACCTCGATAGGAGTCAACACCCACTGCAAGAGAGCAAAATAAATAAATAAATAATTTAAAAAATAAGTAGATAAATAAATAAATAAAAAAACGGATGCCTCAGAGTGAATAAATACATAATTTTAACATTAAATAATTTTATTCCAATACTTAATATGTTTAATGATTTTTAAGCTATGTGAAAATATTATATATTTATATATATTTATATATATATATATATATATATATAATATATATATATATATATATATATATATATATATATATATATATATATATATATATATATATATATATATATATATATATATATATATATATATATATATATATATTTAGGGAACTGAAAATAAATGAGAGATGATATTATCACTCACCGAGTATCTGTCCACAACTTGAACTCGCTTCTTTATATAAGGAAACATATGTTGGGTCGTCAGAATTGTTTTCCTTTTGTATTGTTCATGAAGGTCTCCATGAGCTCTTCCGTCAGGAGTAAATGGAGTGGAAAAAATAAATCTCTCTGAGAAAAAAAGATTAATAATAATAATAATACTCAAGGGAAAAAAAACGACGATAAACATTTGGTAAAAAGAAAAATATATATATATATATATATATATATATATATATATATATATATATATATATATATATATATATATATATATATATATATATATATATATATATATATATATATATATATATATATATATATATATATATATATATATATATATTTCAAATTTTGGTAATATACTTCGGAATTAAGTTTTTTTAACTATTATTATTAAAGCGAGATAAAAAAGCTTGTAAAATTACTTTCAATTAATTCATATGTATCAAAATAAATGTCTATTAATTTTATAACACCCCTGTCCTATGCAATAACTCGAGCTATTCTTTAGAATAAGCAAGAGTTACCCTTACTTAAATTTATAACTCCCATGTCATATGTAATAACCAGAGTTAGTCTTTAGTAAGCTTTTAACAACGTTGTCATATACAATGTGATATGATCAATAAGAAATATCACAGACTTTCCCTTTTTCTGATAACTTAGATTCGTTTCACTTAAACAAGTTGCCACCTCCTGTTCTCCAAATTCCTTGAATCACTCGATATCTGCATCTGCATTTACTGTTTTATACAACGCTACATGACACCCTTTAGCATTACATCATCCTTTCAACAAATTCATTACCATAACAACAGATTTAGGCTTTTTATTATCATTATAGAATTTAATTAATAAATAAATAAATAAATAAATAAATAAAATAAAAATAATTTTTTTTTTTAATAGTTATTATATATATATATATATATATATATATATATATATATATATATATATATATATATATATATATATATAATATATATATATATATATATATATATATATATATATATACACGCACACACAACACATACTTATCTTATAATTTTTTTCAAAACTTGTGATCCTCTCGCTTTCTTCATGGACGTCAAAGTAAGGTTCAACGTACGTAATTTGTACATAGGCTTTTTCAGGCTTCAATTTACTCATATCAACGCTATTGCTGTCTTTGATAATTTCAAAATTTTCATCACCAAAACGTTCGCTGAAGAAATTCTAAAATAAAAATTACACAAAATATCACTAGCATAAATAGTAACAAATATGCATTTTGAAATGGGCAAATGTAAATAAAATAAAAAATTTAAAGGGATGGTACACTGCAATTACAATGTAAAAAAAATGAAACAAATTGACTGTGGGGTAGATCATGTCATATGGCCATGGAAAGAAAGCAACAGTAGAAAGATTAAGTCGAAATTGGTTTCATCAAAATCAAGACAAAACATAAGCTAAACGTACTTCAAGGCGATGAGATATTTCAGGTAATTTGGTAAGTGTTGGTTCTTTATAAATAAATTCTTCTCCATCCAAGTCTCCAAACTTAACACCATAGAAACCGACTCGAAAATAGGTCCCAAATATCCTCTTTCCTTCCAATTGATCCATTTTGTAAAAGGCATCATGCACTTTTGAGTGAATATTAATTAACTTTTTCCAATCTCTATTTTCTTCTGCAATAGGGATCAATATCTTGTAAACTTCATTAATGCATTCAAACATACCAGCCTGCAAACAAATACTTGAATATAATAACATAACTCTAGTTAATTCATGATAACTACTGACTTATCAAATTTAATAAAATATAAAGGTTTATAAAGTTTTCAAACGCACTTACTTGATAAAAAGATGAACTGGCTTGTTCGAGTAACCCAACCAAACCATTTTCAGTGAAATATTTCCCAGTACATATACCTTCCTCATCGGGACTTAAAACATCGTCCGATACTGAAAATAATGATAATTTTATCTCATTAATTAAAGGATGTGTAAAATAATTTCTTAGTAAGATGATAAGATAATAATTAAAAGGTTTATTTATGATTCTCATACACTAAAATAATTAATACTGACCAGCACTTTCTTCTAAAACGTTTGGAGAAATTCTGCTGAAAGTTACAGCTCCAATCGGGAGGTGAGGTCTGTCTTCCAACATATAAAGGTATTCAGACACTAATGCTGCACTGTGGACCATGCACATTGCTGCTTCTGCATGCTGACCCCTCTCACTATGTTTTTGAGCCATGTTGGCAAGCCACGTTAAACGCAAATCGGGAGAATTTTGATAACCACGAGCTGGAGTAAAAAAAAAATTAATTAAAACGTCAAAATTCAAAAAGATTAACTCCTAACTCTTAATTTAGAGTAATAGAGAGAAGAAAAATCAAAATTCTAAGAGAAAGTATAAATACAAACTAAGTCATAATAACAATTACTAATCTTTATTTTTTTTTTTTTGCAAATTGGCAGTCAGGAAGAAAGTGAGCAATAAATAATAAAAATAATTTACCAATTCTGTACATAAGATCAAGAAGCATTTCTGGATCCTCTTGATACTCTTTCATTTTGACTGTGTCTGACAATATCATGTGTAGATTGAACACTAAATCTTTAACCTTAAGAAAAAAAAAATTACACAACTATGGAGCAAAACCTTGAAACCTACTAACAAATCAATCAATTCCATAATTATTAGATTATAAAAATTGTAAAATTAATTTAACATTTAATCTTATATATATATATATATATATATATATATATATATATATATATATATATATATATATATATATATATATATATATATATATATATATATATATATATATATATATATATATATATATATATATATATATATATATATATATATATATATATATATATATATATATATATATATATATATATATATATATATATATATATACCGTATATATATATGAACTAAGATCAACAACAACAATAATAATAATAAAACAACTTGTAAAGTACCTGTTCAGGGAAAGACGTATCCTGTAAATCGGTATCCTCTTCTGCGTATGTCAAGATAGTTCTTAAGGATCTTCTAAGGAACGCTTCACTAAAAGTGTGAGATGTTCCAACCAAAGAGCTCAGCGACATAGTTACTTGCATCTTTACTCTTGCAAAATTCTAATAATAATAATAATAATAATAAAATTACAAATTATATTTTCAAAATATGTAATTTTAAATATTCTAAATATCGAAAATGTACTCGTTAGTTTAACACATACATTTCCAATTTCAAAGTTATGTCTCATCAGAAGATACAAAGACGCAGCTGCGTTGGATCGAATTGTGCATATACATGAAGAGCAATGCTTTAGGAAGTTGCAAGCACAAGTCAGCACATTGTTCAGTCTCTTCATCGAATAACAAACTAGGAAACTGCAAAGAGAAAAATTTAACTAATTTAAAAGTAAACAAATATATAAAAACAATCATTATGCTTAATTAGTCAGTAACGAGTAACAAAAAAATATCCAAATTAACAGACGATTTATTACTTTGGCAACAAGAGAACGCTGAGTGTTGAACATGTTCGTTAAAGTAGTTGTAGACTGATTAGCTGCCAAAGCATGGAGGAGGACCTTAAACACAATACTAAGAAGCCCTTGAAGGTGATCAGACTGAGTTACTACCTGAAATTTTAGAATAAAAATGATGTTATAAGTTAATTAGAAAAATTATAAAATTGTACTTGACTCTATACCCATATGTTTTTGCTTAAAAAATTATAAAATTCTTCCAAAACAAATACCAGAAAGTTTTTTAACCTAACACTTACAAGAATATAAAAATATTCAGATTAAAGATATAACTACATGACTAACCAACTTGCCATCAGTACTGGCTAAATTATTAAACAACATATAATATTCCTTATTCATAAAATTAAAACTAAGAAAATGATCATTATAGAATCTATCGTACCTGTACAATATTTTCCAGAGTATCCAAAATAATCATATTAGCTTCGGAAGCTAAAAATCCTTCAACTTGCGAATCTTGCTCCAAGTCTTGCAATATTCTGTCACCATCCTTTGAAAATAAAAATACAAAATTAATACTACTATTCATTGAAATATCAAAATATAACTCTAGAAAAATAACATTTCAAAATATTCAACTTCCTTAAAAAAAATAAAATAGAATTAATTAAAATACCTATATTACTGTTAATGACGGAAAAGGATATTTAACTTAAAGGGTTTTGCCACCTTGAATTAATTATTTTCTAAAAACTAAACTTTAAAACTAATTTATTTTTAATCAAAATAAATAATTTCCAATCAAGTTGAAGAAGTGAGCAAATAATTATTTACTTACCTGAGAGTGAAGAGAATGTTGCATATTTTGTTGATTCTTCCAAGGAAAAGTGTCTTTCCTCCATCTTAGTTTTTCTCCGCCTGATGAATTAGATCCAAATTGACAGCCACCAATAGTAGGAGAAGGGGGGTTCTTTTCAGCTTAACAATAAAATAATAATATAAAATAATAATAATAATAATATAAAACTACTTAACCTGAATATGTGGTTTCATAATTTATCCAAAAATGAAAATTACAAATTGAAGGTATACAAAAGTATACCAAATTAATTAATAAATATAAAAATAATTTTAATATTCAACTACTTGTAACTATTTAATAAAAGTTTGCACTATAAAGCTTACTTTAATGTACAAACTTAATAAAAGAAAACAAAAGCATAAAACTATAAAACAATTTCAATTAATCTTATTTTAGTCTCTAAGTAGCAATCAACGTTAATTATACAAGAAATATTACCTTTTCAAAAGAATTAGTAACAACACTTAGTAAACAACAAACACTAGGAAGCCAAATATCATAAATTATATACAATTATAACAAATAGTTCATGAGAAGAAAAGTGATTAAAAATGCGGATAAACGCTCAAGCTTATTTACAATATTAGTTAATATCTTATATGAAATGCTTCTATCTTAGTAACGAACGGGTGAAGGGTGAAAAGCAAGTCTAAAGGACAAAAACAACCTGACAAGTGCTTTCGTCTGAAAGTTGCTATTGTATTTAGCAATTGATTCTTTTTTTTTTTTTTTTAAAAGGAAAACTCAACAAAATCATCTCAAACACTGTTTTAATTTTCCCTTCACCACCAACCTTGCCCAGATATTCCGGGAAGGACAGACGGCCCCGGAACGTAGAACTGAGAATGACCAACAACAATTTGGGGACCAGAGGTGAAAGAGACAATTGGGGAAAGTGAAGAGTTACTATTATTACCTCTGCGACGCTGCATCATCTCCAATCGAGCTGAATTTTGTCCCATGATAGTCTCTTCTAATCGTGATCGCATATCTGCTCGACTTCTCATTTGAACACCGCCACGACTAAATATTTTTTTTCCCTGAAAATTTATGAGCAAGAAATAATAACCGTGAAAACAATAAAATATGCCATAAATGATAAACCAGACATCTTTTACATTTTATAAACGTTTTGATAAAATGTGAAAAAAAACCACTTACCTGAAAACCAGACGCACGAGGAACAGGTGGGGGAGGCATGGGTGGTGGGGGAGGAATAGGTGGTTTTCCTTCCCCAACACTTTTGCTTGAAGCGTCAGATAAAATAGAGTGATGCATTGCGTGCAAAGATGCTTTGGATAAGGAATTTTTGGACATCGAGGAAGGTAGGCTTTGAGATTTATCAGGCAAAGTAAAATCCCTACTGGTATACCTTCTCATGCCCTAAGCATTAAGAATTTAGAATAAATTATTTAGAAATTAGCATCAAAGAGAAAACAAAAAAAAAAAAAGACCAAAAAAAAACTTTAAATCAAAGAAGCTAACATCATTAAAACTACATATTTTAATTAGACTAAAGTGCAAAAGTATATATATATATATATATATATATATATATATATATATATATATATATATATATATATATATATATATATATATATATATATATATATATATATATATATATATATATATATATATATATAGTGCTTAATTAAAGTGAAAAAGTGCAGTAACTAGTGTAAAAAATTATAACAATCAAAAGGCATCTTTAAAAAAAAAAATAATAATTAAAACTAAGAAAAAGGACCAATTACAGATTACAACCAACCAAATTAACACGAAAAGAACAAAATATAATAAGCAATAAGCAACTTCACTGCTAGTTTTCTTCATAAAGAACATCCGGAAGTATCATTTTCATTTTATGATACTTACTTTGAAAATTAGGATATTAATTCTCTATTTTTACTGTTAAGTAATCATGACTAAACTTAATATAATAAGGTACACTAGTAATATAATTAAAATACTTGCATTAGAGACTGGATACAAAAAACAAAAAATACAAAGAAAATTAATATATCAATATTAATCACTACAAAGCCATAATAATAATAATAACAAAAATTTTACATATGAAAAAATTTTAAAATTAAAAAAAAAAAAATATTCATAATGCAGTACGTTAAAATCAGGAAAAAGTATCAAATTACCAAATATTCGAAGCATGACGCAGCTATATATAAGACATCCAAAAGTTTGTGCATTCTCAGAGGGGTTAGTTCAGCCAGTGTTGCTCTCACTGTAGCATCATCAAGGTTTTTCAACACCCACAGGAGACATATCAGTAGATTTCTCGTCGTCTCTGAGCTCAAGGGGCACTTCGGGGGCTATATATATATATATATATATATATATATATATATATATATATATATATATATATATATATATATATATATATATATATATATATATATATATATATATATATATATATATATATATATATATATATATTCCTTATATCTTGAAAAAAAATTAGCATACTAGGCCTTTTATATGATTAAATAGCATCTATATTATTTTTAATAATTAAAAAAATGCTTTTAAAATTATTTTTCCTTTTCTAGTGTTTTCCTGCTAGATTTGGTATTTTTCTATTTTGGCAAATTAGGTTACGTTAGGTTAGGGTGGTTAGGTTAGGTTTAGCTAGGTAAAATTAGCAAGAAAAAGCTAAATGTAACATGTTTTTTATTAAAAAAAAAAAATTAAATACAATCTAAACAAAAAAATCTTAGAAAGCTCAATTTTCCTAAAAATCAATCAATGCGAACACGAACACTGGCTATAAGGAAAGGTTCAGTATTATTATTCTCTGAATCAAATTCTACAATAACAATAATAATTATAATAATAATAATAATAACAGCAAGGAAAAATACTTACATCAAAATCATCATCTGTCTGCGTGCAATAAAACATTAATTTTAAATTCACATAATATATATATATATATATATATATATATATATATATATATATATATATATATATATATATATATATATATATATATATATATATATATATATATATATATATATATATATATATATATATATATATATATATATATATATATATATATATATATTTTCATAGTCTAATTAAAAAATTTCACCACAAATAAATGTCTCACCCCAGGAACAATATCGTATTCACTTTCCCTTGTGGCGTAAAGCGAAGAACCTGCGATAGCCATAGCAACATTTTGGTTGATATGAGGGTGTGTTCCTTCTGAATCTTCTTTAGGATTCATGTAATGAGTTGATGCTAAAGAATAAATAAAAATACAAAATTTTTATTTATTCTTTATTTTACAATAATCTAAAAATATTGTAAGGACAATTTATTATAAAGTTTTAAATTTTAAAAGGATACATGACTTTAAAATCTTAAATAATAATAATAATAATAATAATAATATTAAAAATTCTTATATATATATATATATATATATATATTATATATATATATATATATATATATATATATATATATATATATATATATATATATATATATATATATATATATATATATTATATATATATATATATATATATAAAAGTAAAGGCTCACAACAAAACTATTTATTACCTTTATTGCTATTAAAAGTATAAAGAAGCGGTAGAGCGTCAATGACGATATTGATAAGAGGAATGTACAAAGAAGCAACGCGAGATCTTGCTTCCACAGCGTCACGATTTTCCAGTCGGTCATCTGTGTCATGGCTTGTAAGTAAGTTCCTAATTGTATTTACGGCTCGACCATGAATAGTAGGAGAGCTTAATGAAAGTGAAAAATAAATAAACTAATTGAATAAATAATAACGATTATTTTTCAAATTCACTTTTGTGATGTTTTCAAATATTAATAAAAATGTTCATCATAAAAACTAACTTCATTTCCAGAGCTGACGCTAAATCTGACAGCACAAGTCCGGTCAAAAAATGTTGGTGGCAAAATGAAGAAGATAAAGCCATGTATGCAGCTCGGTCGCCACCCATAATAGTTGATATAAATGATCCTTGACTATTAGTCGAGGATACCTGTGATTGACAAAAGTATTATTATTATATCTTATAAATCTTTAAAGTAATAAGATAGCATTTTACAACATAGAAAACGTTCCAAAAAAAACTTACTGATGGGCATGGTGAAGATGGGGCAGATAGATTGGATAAAGGAGTACAAAATGGAAGATTCAAGGCAACGTAATGTTCATGGCTGCACACAATACGAACAAAATCAAGCTGTATATATATATATATATATATATATATATATATATATATATATATATATATATATATATATATATATATATATATATATATATATATATATATATATATATATAATATAATATATATATAGGGATGGAGCGATACCAAAATTTTTACCGATACCGATACCTAAAAATTACTAGATACCGATACCGGTATCGGTATCGGAAAATATGCCGATACTACTACCGATACCGATACTTTACTCTTATCCAAAAATTTTGCCGATACCGATACCGATACTGAAAAGGTCGATACCGATACCGGTATCGGAAAATATGCCGATACTTGCCGATACCGATACTTCACTCCATCCCTAATATATATATATATATATATATATATATATATATATATATATATATATATATATATATATATATATATATATATATATATATATATATATATATATATATATATATATATATATATATATATATATATATATATATATATATTCCATTATAAAATAAAACTCGGTTTTAAAAAAGGATTCATTATAATGAAATTATTTGGATCTGGCTAAAGATCTTTCAAATTTAATTTCAAGATATCTAAGTGACTATTAGGAATTTGATATATTTTAGCCTTTAGGTAATAACCTTAGTAATAAATCTCTACTTACTAATGGTTATTTTCCCCAATGGTGTTGAAAGGAGGTATTTGAGATAGCAAAATGCATTATACCTTTAAAATTTGACATGCAATAAATTTTTATTGACTTTTTTTTTTTTTTTTTTTTAATCCTCGGCACAAATCTTTTAAAAATAAATTTCTCTATCGATGTTAAAGACAACCCATATTTTTATTTATATATATATTAGTGATGGCATCCGCATCCGCGGATGCGCGATGCGGAACATCCGCACAAAAATCAACATCCGCATCCGCATTTTCGAAAATTCAACATCCGCATCCGCATACGCATCCGCACTTTCGGAAATTCAACATCCGCATCCGCATCCGCACTTTCAAAAATTCAACATCCGCATCCGCATCCGCATCCGCAAATTAGAAAATATGACATCCGATCCATCACTATATATATATATATATATATATATATATATATATATATATATATATATATATATATATATATATATATATATATATATATATATATATATATATATATATATATATATATATATATATATATATGCAAATTGTAGATCAAGAGTGAGGGTGAAGAGAGAACTATCGGATTAGTTTAGCATAGGAGTGGGATTGAGACATGGGTTTGTAATATCTCCATGTTATTTAATCTATTGATGAATGTTTTACTTAGAAAAATGGAGAGAGAAGGGAAGAGTATTATGTTGAGAAATATGGAGGGTGAATGTGAAGTGAATGTTTTACTTTTTGCAGATGATGCGGCATGTGTTGGCGGCAGAATCTGGAGAAAAGATGAGAATACTTGTGAGAGAGTTTGAAGGGAAATGTGCAAACACGAGATTGAAATTCAATCCAGCGAAGAATAAAGTTATGAGGATTGGAGGTGGGGATGAGGAAATGTGGAGGGAGGAATTGGTTTGTAGAAGTGTGAGAATGGAAACTTGAGGAGGTGAATGAATTCAAATATCTAGTAATGTTGGGTGGAAGGTAAGGGTGGGACGGAAAAAGGAATAAAGAGCAGAGTGGTAGAAGGAATGAAAGTATTGGGGGGCCTAAGAAAAGTATGGAAGAAAGGAAAAATTTCGAAAGAAATAAAGATAAGAATGTTTGAATGTATGTGTTCACCTTCTGTATTGTATGTGTGTGAAACATAGACGATAAGTGCTTGGTCGAGAAAAAGTTTCAATGTCTTTGAGATGAAAGATTTGAGAGCGATATATAAATTGAGAAGGATTGATAGGATTAGAAATAATGAAGAATAAGGGAGATGTGTAAATGGAAGAAGGGTGTAATTGATAGAGAGGAGGAGGATGTGCTAAAATGGTTTGGACATATGTGAAGAATGAAAGAGAACAGATTGGTTGGCAAGGTACGTAGATCCGATGTAGATAGGGGAAGGGTAGGGGAGGGGAAGGCCGAAGTGGAGATGGATGGATGGAGTGAGAGTGATTTTGATGGAAGGAATTTGAGTTTAGACGAGGGTAGAAGATTTGTGGAGACAGAGATGGAGGGAGGTGGTGAAAGCGTTAAAAGGTAAGAATAATTATGTTTGTAAGGGAATTGTGGCGGGCACCACCTCACGAAAGTGGGAAAGGTGATAGTGAAATATATATATATATATATATATATATATATATATATATATATATATATATATATATATATATATATATATATATATATATATATATATATATATATATATATATATATATATATATATATATATTAAATTATCCGCATCCGCATCCTCATCAAAATTAACATCCGCATCCGCATCCTCATTTCGAAAATTAAACATCCGCATCCGCATCCGCACTTTCGAAAATTCAACATCCGCATCCGCACTTTCGAAAATTCAACATCCGCATCCGCATCCGCACTTCTCCAAAATTCAACATCCGCATCCGCAAATTGGAAAATATGACATCCGATCCATCACTATATATATATATATATATATATATATATATATATATATATATATATATATATATATATATATATATATATATATATATATATATATATATATATATATATATATATATATATATATATATATATATATTACCTTCAGATTTATAAGGTTGGTAGCATCCTGAATTGAAAATGCTTTCCCATTCATTTGCTTGCAATAATTTTTTATCAAACCAAATACAAAACCTCGGTCCATAATAGATAACAAATCAGAGAGGAAGAAAGCAAGGCTGCTATTCACATTTTGAATATGCTACGAATGTTAAATAAAAATTTTAATATTTTATTATTGTAACATATTAGTATTAAAATGCATATAAGGATTAACTATTATAATTTTAAATATATAAGATTATTGAACCTTAATATTTCTAGAGTCCTTATTCACTGAAGCGATAATGTCATTTGTAATAGAATTAGTGAGGTTTTCGATGTCATCACAATACTGGTGAGGAAATCGGTGTTTCCGAGATGATTCCAAATTCTTTGTGTGCGCCAAATACTCAGTCATTGATTTTAGCATCAGTTCAAAGAAGAACCTGAATATGAATTATATTTATGTAATAAAAAAGAAAATATTTGTAACATAAAAGATAAATTTTATAAAAATGTTCACAAATGTATTTATGAAAAATATGCAAAGATAAGAATTATAGCATAAATATAAAGTTTAATAGAAACGTATATGGAGTCTCCCTCAACATTTCAGTACATTCGTCCTCCCTCTGAGCTTGAAGAAATAAGTTATCCCAGAGGCAAAAGAAATTTAAAACATTTTGCAGGTAAGCAAATGAGAAAAGTTACATTCGTTGAGTTATGAATATGCAAACTTTGCACCAGTCTTTACAAACAACAGCCGTCGGCTATGCAAATGACTCGACTACCGAGTTTTCTTTAAAAAGAAATTGTACTCAAACTGGAGGAGGTTCTATCACATTTGTATCATTAATACGCATCAAAAACAAGCATCTATTCATTCACCAAAATATTAAAATTCAGTATAAAATATCTACAAGAGATAATATCAAGAGCTTATGTTATGCTGTCTCACTCACTCACACACACGCACGCACAAACACAAAAAAAAAAATCAAAATCTGAGAATGAAAAGGTAAATGCAAATTAAAAGTGCTGATAGACAAAAATTAGGCATCTACTAAAAAAGAAATAAATCATATAAATCATTTTGTAACTTATTTGTAAAACTGATTTCATATTTGAATAAAATATGAAAAAAAAAATAAATATAATATAAAATATATATATATATATATATATATATATATATATATATATATATATATATATATATATATATATATATATATATATATATATATATATATATATATATATATATATATATATATATATATATATATATATATATATATATATATATATATATATATATATATGATCAGTGAAAAGGCGACTTTCAGATTAGAATCCGAATCAGCGATTGTGTGAAATGTTCGAATCTGAATTCAGCATTTTTGAAATCCTTGCATCCGAATTCATAAAAAAAAACTCGAATCTGAATCCGGATTCGAATTGTTACTAATAATTTTTTTTTTTTTTTTTTTAACAAAATTAAGGGGGAGCGGACATTTTTTTTTTTTTTTTTCTTTTTGGAATAAAATATTTAACCTTAAAGGCACCACCATCAAATTTGGGGAATGTTCAATATTGGGGGGAGATACGTATTTTTACATTTTTGTAAAATTCTGTAGTGCCAAAATTTTAGCATTTCAATGGCACTTCTTTTTTTTGATTCAATTGTTTTTTTTTTGACATTTGTCACTTGTCGCTTGACTGATCTGGTCCAAACGTTTAGAACACTTCACAAGGACTATCTAAATAATTTATTTGAGAGAAATTTTGATACATAATGCAAGAAAAACGTTACAGCCAAAAAAAAATTGAAAAAATAAAAAAAATAAAATATTTTTTCAATACTTTTTTTTTTTCTAGAGATACATATTAACAAACTGGAATACTATTTGTTAAGACAATGTTTTTCTACAGTACTCCTGAAAATTTGGGCTAGACTGGTCAAACAACAAAAACGTTATTTAAAAAAATTGGAAGGTCTGTGATCTCGGAAACTGTTGATACTACTGAAATTTTACATGAATACAAAAATGCGTAAGTCCCCCAATTCTGAGTCGTCTCAAAGTTGTATGTTGGTACCTCCAAAACTAAAATTTTCATTCCAAAAAATGGTTCGAGCCTTTTTTTTACCGCTTTTCATACTTTTTTGGTATGAAAATTCGAGTAAGGTTTTTTTCAGCCAATCAATGAAAAGAATTTTTGGGCCAAACCATATATGGATCTTAAATATAAAAACAGTTACCAACTATATATATATATATATATATATATATATATATATATATATATATATATATATATATATATATATATATATATATATATATATATATATATATATATATATATATATATATATATATATCATGTGTAATCAAAATTTTATTAATTATATATTATTTTTAGAAATGGTGCAAATTTTTTTTAACCGTTTGCTATTAATACTGCCAAAACAAACAAAAGAGAGGGATACAAGTATATTCATAAATCTTATTAACAGTTATAGGTATTAACAGAATTTTTAAGTAGGTACATAAAACTATTTTAAAGGCCTGTAGAAATAAACATACTCGAATTCGAATCCAAATTCAGATTCCCCCATCACTATATATATATATATATATATATATATATATATATATATATATATATATAT
>SEYY01001235.1:218909-238909 GCA_009176605.1 Armadillidium nasatum
TCTTTCTCAAAATTATTTTTCATCTGTAGAAGACAATGTTAACTCTTTCTTTTCTCTGATGAAAATGCCAAAAAAAAAAAGTGTATATTTAAAACCTAAAATAAGCAATTTTAAACTTCCAAATAACCTAAATTGTAAAAGTTTGTATTTTAATATTGAATGAAAATTAATTTCTTTACATATATATATGTGGTGCTACAAATCTTCTTTATATAAATGCTTTTAATGAGGAATGAATATTTAATCTCGATAATTCAAACCATATTATTTAAGTTTTTTTAAAAAAAAGTAACTTTTGAGCTGAGCAAAAAAATACACATTATGGATGCTATTTAAACTATTGACGAGTAAAAGAAAAGGCTTTGAAAGATTGTATATAGTACATGCAAGTAGAATGATTCATCACAAAAATAATAATATTATTATTAATAATCACAAAGTGTGTGGAGCTACTTTTACTTTATCTAACTATTAATACTATTAATCTTATTTTTTCTCTTTATTCTCTATTATTATTATTATTAGCATTTTTATTGCCAAAATTTATTTATTTGCACACTATTATTATTAAACCTTCCAATTTTGAAATTTGTTTTTTAGTTAGGTTCATTTGTGGGATGTAATAGATTTTATAGGTAAAAAGAGCTCACCACACAATGTATCATATGGGAAGAGACCAAGAATAAGATCTCACTATATATAAATAAAGACCAAGAAAAATTTTCACTTCAATTCGAAGGGCACATCCTGGCGATATTTGGGTAAGTTCAACCACTTTTTTTTTTTTTACCACTCATGGGCTGAGACCTTTCTAGGAAGTGGCAGAAATATAAAATAAAAGAAAACCCACCCAAGCCTAACGCAAATCTTGCAGTGAGCGCATCCGAAAGCTTTAGAGTAAGATTGCAGTAGAAAAAACAGATGAAGGCAGAGAGTTCCACAGAACAGAAGTGGCTGGAAAGGAGGCACCACAAATATATTCACACAAAATTCATGCAAAAGCACGGCACCCCTTATGTTAAAGAGGGTGACGCAATGGTGGTACAATGCGAGAGGTCAATTTCTTTGAGCACTTGCCATTGTAGTACCTATAGAAAAGATAGTGCACCAACGTCATGTTGCAGAGATAGAGGGTCAAGTGAGTTTGAAAGTTGAGGACAGTTTTTTAATCTTTTTGCCTTAGACTCAACCCTTATCCAAAATAAGGGTGAAACTGTAGGCCCCCAAATGTGAGAACAGTACTCCATGCAAGAGCGGATAAAACTCTTACATAATTGGAGCAACTGTTCAGAAGAAAAAAAATCTCTCAATCTGAATAGCATCCCTAACTTCTTTGAAGCAGCCCTAGCAACCATTGTGATATGAGGTTTCCAAGATAGTTTATTGTTTGTGTTCAGACCACAAATGTTTATGTTGTTTACAGGGGAGACGGGAGAGCCGTCGAAGGAGATAGGAAAGTTGGGAGGTGTTTTTGAGGGGAAGATGTGAAGAAGTTGAGTTTTAAAAAGAGTTGAATTTTACAAATTTGAGGAGACACCACCGGGGAATGCCGTTCAGATCGGCAAGAATGGAGTCAGAAAGTTGAAGACGAGAAGCAACTCTAGAAGAAAGAAAGCATAATTGAAACGAGTGGAAGAATAGAGTTAAGTCATCGGCATAAGAATGAACAGAGTTAGATTGAAGCTGAGAAGATTGATGATAAAAAGTAAGGATAAAGTTGGAGATAGAACAGAATCCTGAGAAGCACCGCAACTAACAGAAAAGGAGTAGACAGGTGCCGATGTGGGACGATCTGAGAGAAAACTATACATAAGTAAAGAGGAGGAGGAAACCCAAAAGAAGGGAGCTCGGAGAGTAGTGACACGTGCCATACCCAGTTAAAAGCCTTGGAAATGTCAAGAACAATAACACAAGAAATCTCATAATCCCTAAGAGTGGAAGACCATAAATCAGTAAAAGAGAAAAGTATGCCACCAGTAGACCTCGAACGTCGAAAGCCATTCTGATGATCTGAAAGAAGGGAGTGAGACTCCAGATGATCCAGAAAATGAGAGCTAAAGATGTTTCAAAGATTTTAGATAAAACACAAGTGAGAGCTATAGGGCGATAATTAGAAGGGTCAGAGAGGCTTTACTATTATTATTATTATTATAATGTCACTCCTACTACTATATACCTATATACATCCAACCTTACAATGTTTTAGAAAATTCTTTTGCCTTCAGGGGCGTCCCACTTTTTCTGCCCAGAGAAAAATCCGCGACAATGTGACCTACTAATAATCATTTCAAAATAGCATAAATGTATTATATTTATTTGCTCAGTTCGATGCTAGCTATTGCCTGCCCAATTTTCTAATTTGACAGCTCTTTCACCTTATATATATATATATATATATATATATATATATATATATATATATATATATATATATATATATATATATATATATATATATATATATATATATATATATATATATATATATATATATCTTAGTGCTCAGGAAAGCAAATGACAACAGCTACTTCACTGTTGCGTTCATTGACGGCTATGTGGAATCGCAGATTAGCAGTACATTACTTTGAATGAGGCAGTTGACACTAGAAACCGTTATCGATATGACCTCCCGATATCGAAACGTCAGAAAAGGTAATATTTGTTCCGATAGAAAATTGCCGCACAATGGTGAGGCAGTACAATGAACAAATCAAAAGCTTTAGAAGTATAGGGCTATCACTATCATATAGATAGTGAAACGTATAGGTTTTTTGTTTTTAAAAAAGTTTTATGAACCATAGAATATGTGATTTTAAATCCTGATTTAGATAATATATTTTTATCAGAAAAATAAATACATACCTATCCTCATTGAATTAGTTCTGTCAAGGCCACGATTCATTAAATTTCCAACTTCAGAATCTGGGTCCAAGCCAAGATCAGGATTACTGCTACTCTATATATATATATATATATATATATATATATATATATATATATATATATATATATATATATATATATATATATATATATATATATATATATATATATATATATATATATATATATATATATATATATATATATATATATATATATATATATATATAACTACTTTTACAGATTTTCAATTAATTTTTTTCACAATATTTTTAGGAAACACTAAAAAGAGTACAAGAAAAACATACAAACAGGGTATTTAAGCTGACACGTGGTTATATCACATTACTCCTCAACCCCAAATCTCATGACTGGTTTGATCCACTTGCTGCTGGATGATATCGATTCTTTGTATGTATTTGCTCTCAATGGTAAAAACTCTTGTATTACGTTACTAACCTTTCAAACAAAATTAATCAGACAACGACCGCTGCCATATTAAAAGCGTGTGAATGCACAATAATATGGTGGTTGGACTAATGTGTCTAGACAATATGTCAAATGACATTTGATCTCTTTCATAAGCAAATGTACCAAAGAAATCATAGTTGCTTCAATGCCTTAAAAATTCAATTTAATTTACTAGACGCTATCTTTTTAATTGGGAAATTAATTTTTCTAACATATTACCACCACTCACGAACCAAGCCCTTTCCAAGGAGGGGGCATAATTAAAAAAAAAATAAAATTTTTTTTGAAATTCTTTTTCTTGCATCCTAGAAAGATAAAGTCTTTCAATAAACATGTTTCTAAAGAGATGGCTATAGCCAATCTATTCTAGCCTCTGTTGTTAATTCATTCTCCTTTCACTATTACATTGAACCCAACTTTTCTGGGTTTCTAGGTGACATATTTCCTTCTTAGGGAAACTAGGGTGACGATTTTTCACACATTTTAATATTCTCTTCTATGCAACTCTCAGACCCCAGACTTAGCTGGTATATTCATTCATGTACGGTACCAGTAAATTAAGACACACTTTCACGTCATATATCAGAACAAGAAAGCACTTGATTTTGACAGTAATCTGAATTTTCTTTAACTGTCAAGTCTCTGATAAACTTTTTTGTTGGTTTCTGACCTTTTACAGTCGGGGTATATATATATATATATATATATATATATATATATATATATATATATATATATATATATATATATATATATATATATATATATATATATATATATATATATATATATATATATATATATATATATATATATATATATATATTATATATTGTAAATTGGTGTGCTTCTATTAAGCTTAATATTTATATATATATATATATATATATATATATATATATATATATATATATATATATATATATATATATTATATATATATATATATATATATATATATATATATATATATATATATATATATATATATATATATTGAAAAACAGTTCTTATTATTCTTCTGCCGCCATTTGCTCTTTTATGATCCTACTGCCCTTGCAGAAAATCTGAGGTCTTTTTTTTCGAACGATAGTCAGATAACAACTACAAACTATCAATACCGTCCTTACGAAAAGGAGAAAAAGACGGTACACTCACCACCAGACCTTCACTACTTCACCATCTTCAGAGATTGGACAAAGTTCAACCACCTGGCAGGAGACTCCACGACACAACAAGTGAGTTTTTTTGCCAAAGTAAAGTATTATTTGTTTTCTTTGTCGAGTTATTAGGGCTCGACTCGTACAGATATATATATATATATATATATATTATATATATATATATATATATATATATATATATATATATATATATATATATATATATATATATATATATATATATATATATATATATATATATAACATTTAAAAAAAATTAGAATTAGAATAAAATGATTTTATACTATAAATAACAATTACAGTACATTACCTTCTATGAGTGTGAGTAAAGCCTAGGGAAGTTCCTCCTGTACTGCTGTGAGAAGATTGTTTTTGATAAAGAGGTCGTTCAATAGTTCTTGAAGATGTAGATTCAGAAGGATTGTAGTTATCAGGGTGAAAGAAAGTTACTTGATATGCAATATAAGTCAAGAGAGTTTCATTTCTTCCATGCTGATCATTCTTATCTTCCAAAAGTTTCTAGGAAAAAGTGCATTAAGATATTTTTTTATTGATACTGAAAGAATAGGTCCGTTATGGGAAATAAACAAACTGTTGCAATTCATGACAAAACTCAAAAGTGAAAAATAAAGTATTTTACAAGACTTTAGAGTTAAAATGGCTTTTGAGAGAAAGAGAAAAAAATTTACTTATATTAATTCACAATATTTTCTTTTATCACATATGAACAACAAAGAATATAGGAAAAAAACTCAATTTCATTATTTCAATAAAAATAAAAGAATTTTTGAATGTTTTTAATAATCTTACTGATATTTTCCCAACTATTCCTGCCATAGAGTTGAAAGAAGAAAGGGCTAAATTTGCTGGCTGTCCAGCCAATACCGGGGGCCGGACCATTAATCTAATAAGGCGATCCAAAAGCACAGGTATGAAATTAACTAAAGTTTCAGATTGGCTCTTTTCAAGTTCCATCATTCTGTAAGTAGTTACCCAAGTTTGAATATATTACCAAGAAAAAAATATAAAAGAATCATAATGTAACATTATAAGAATTAAAAATCAAATATTTAAAAATCTTACGCTTTCTTAAGCTCTCCTTCCATTTTTGTTTCTCCAATCCTTGCAGGTATGCACTTTTCTTCAATCATTTTAATCAACAAAAAGAACTTATCTATATTTGGATCCTATGAAAATTAAAATTTTATTTAAGATATTTTTATATAAACCTATAATTAAAATAATATAGGAAAGAGTATAGATAGTTTATATAGCGAGTAAAGTTAAACTGGAAGCAGAAATGGTTAGTAGAATACTTGAGATATGATAGTAGTGACACGCAAGTAAGAGATGGGGACTGGAGTATATAAGATGGATATAAAATATCCATCTTATATATATTTTTAGAAAACACTAAGAAGAGTCAAAAAAATATATTAATTAAAATTTGAGATAAAGGAGCAAGAATGAATAGTAAATGATGGGATAAAGGAAACTGAAGTCAGAGTTCGAGTAGAGATACTAACATATATAAGTAGGAAGTTCGGTAAAAATATAAAGTTAAATCTTATACTTTGGCAAAATAAAGATTAAAAAAAATAAAAATTAAAATATTTAAAAAACAAGGATAATAATCACATGAAGAAAAAGTAGCCTACACGGTAAACAAACATATGATATAGAATTATCGTGTCAACAAATGATATACAAAATAGTGAATAAAGTAAGAACAGACACTAGGAAGATTTTTGTTCTTGATTTATGAATGTTAAGGATTGAATATGAAAGAAAAAATTGCAGAGGGTAATGTATGAGAACCAAATAACCTATAAATTCATGAAAATAAAAAGGATTTACGAAAGTACCTGAGTAAGCATCAAAATTAGAAAAGTGGGAGTTGATGGAAAGGTAAAAATAGCTTTAACAAGAATGCGTGCTCTCTCTGTATTTTTTAACCATACGTACAGTAAACTTGGAAATATTTACAAAAATGTTGTTAAGAGTAGCGATATATAAAACACCTGTTTACAGATGTAGTACTCTAATGGTAAAGTATTTATGCACTAATCTCAGAATAAAGTCTAGAAAGAAGTATTCAACAGTTATTGAGATGTGAACTCAAAAAGGAGTGGATAAATATGAAAAGAAAAAGATTGCGGGAAGGTTGGTTGGATAGGGAGAGAAAGTTACTAAAAGTTAAAGTTCCAGAAATTCAAATTTTAATAATACAGAGAAAGGTTACAGAATGGAGGAAAATAGTAAATGGAATCAGCCTGCAGCTCACCTTGTATTATTATTATTTTTATTATTATTATTATTATTATATATATATATATATATATATATATATATATATATATATATATATATATATATATATATATATATATATATATATATATATATATATATATATATATATATATGCACGCAATCACCACTATTTACCTGAGAATGTATTGTTGTAACAGCATCAACATTAACAGTAAAGATTCCTTTATGATTATCAACCCATTTTGTCCCCGGCAGCTGAATATCAGCAGTAATATAAGAATAATTACTAGGAGGTTGTTCCATCATTACTGGTAAGCAATGCTCACCTGTTTGAAGTGATCCATCGCGATATATTGGCAACCACTGGAAAAAGAACAAGCTTATGAAACATTGTTAAAGTTAATATTAACTGTAATGAAGAGACTTTAAGGAAGCAAAATTTTGTACCGTATATCCAACTGGAGTTTCAAGTGTTTTCTCCTCAGCTTTTTTCTGACAAGAGATATGATAAAATGTGAAAAGAATATGATGTTGATCACCCAGTAGGGCAGGTAACTTTATTTTTATTTCATCATAAAAATCGGGGGATTTATTATGGTAAGTGACGGCAGTACATGCTTCTGTTGTGAACTCTGGGCATGATGATTTTCCAAATATGTAAGGAAGTGCACTATTTTGATCCTCTCCACCCATGAACTGAATTTTAACAGCAATATTTCGTGCTGAACCTTTAAAAAAATAGGGGGAAAAAAAAAAAAAAGTAAATAATCGTGAAAAAAATAATATGTATCTGTTATTTTATTCATAAGTGAAAGGATTTTTCAAAAACATTTTCAACTGCAAATTTATATTAGATAATCATAAAACCCAAATAAACCGGTTTGAAAAAGGAAAAAAAAATTATAGAATGATTAGTATAAAAGAGTATGAATGATTAGCTCTTCAGTCTATGTTTAACTATGATTAAAAAAATTATCATTAAATAAACAGTACTCAAAAGCTAAAATTTAAAGTGCATTAAACTCCTTAGAAAAATATTTACCAGGTCTGCCACTGAAATTGAGATCTTTGGGAGATACAAATAGGAGGTTCCTGTAGAAAAGATTTGGTTCAAATATGGAATGTGGTGCAAATTCAATTGCCTCTTTTATAGGACGACATTTCTCATCTGAAATGTGGTTAACAATCTTGATATCCATTGCAATTTTATAATAATAATAATAATAATAATAATAATAATAATAATAATAGCATGTGGTGTTATGAGGTGCAAAGTATTTTTCTGCACAATTTGTCCTCCTAACCTTGTTTAATTTTTTCTCTACTTCTATTTCTTGCAACTACTGGTATTGAAATACTACTCTACATGATCATGTTTCTTAACCTCAAAACTTGAGATTCTCTCTCGGAAACAAAGCATAATTAAGTATTCTCAAAAAAAAAAAAAAAAAAAAAAAAAAAAAAAAAGGGGGGGGGGGGAGGAGAATTGTAAATGCATTTTCAATATTCAAAGCATTTCACAGTTTGTGAGTGTTACCGCTTGGTAACCTCCATTTCCTCGGGATTCCTCCTTCACTTTGTTATGTCCAGTTTCCTTTCAAATTGTTCAATTTCGAGGGTTGCTTATGAAGTTACTCTTTATACTTTATTATTAACAGAAATTACTTCCGAACGTTCTTTTCTGTCAACTTTTTTCAATTTTTCTCTAAAATATGTGCTTATCAATCGCTGTCTTATTAATAATTGTATATGCTATTTATCACTCTTATTAATAATTTAAACTAATTTTGATTCTGAAATCTTTGGTGTGCTGCAGAAAGAGCCTTGATAATTATTTCAAAAAAAAAAAAAAAAAAAACAACAACTAAATAGAGAGAGAAAAAAAAAAAGCTGTAAAAATTAACTTCTATTACAGGTTTCCTTTTCATTAAAAGGAAACCTGTGATAGAAGTTAATCTTTACAGCTTTTTTTTTTCTTTCTCCCCTTAGTTTAAAGTTTTTTTTTATTTTTTTTTTTTATTATTAATAAGACTTAGCGATAGATAAGCACATATTATTATTGGCTCAACTGCATTTATAAATTCTGCCAGTACGAATCAACATGTAGCCCATAAAATATTACAACAGAAGGCTGTCTCAACACCTCTAGGTACCCCCAATCTTCGAAATTCTACATAAGGAGTGCGATTTTTCAAGTTTTACCCAGGAACTTTTATTCAAGGAAGGTGCCCAAAAAAAATATAAGAAATAAAAATCATAAACTTCAAATAAGAGAGAAATATTAACGTATAAATTAAAATTTACCGTGTTAATACAAATACTTATATTTATATGCAATTAATATTATTAAGAACAATTTTGTCATGATCATTCCTTGCATGGTCCCAAAATTTTCAAGCAGCCTTGATGTGTAAAGTACATGATTCTCTGAAGGCTGATTACAATCAAATAATTTTCAATGCCATTCAAACTAAACCAACGAAAGAAATCTAAAGTAATCTAAAGGCAATTTTCAATATCATTTGCCTGCACGCTCTCATCAACCAGATATAATTTCATTACTCTCTCTATATTTCTGACACTATCAATAAATTCTGCTCGTACGTTTCACTTATTCACGATCTGTTAACTCTATTCATTTCCTTCTTTATTCGCATATTTTCATTTCATTCTGAAATTCCTTTTCCCATTCAAAATAGCACATTTTACCCAATCTTTCTACTTTTCTTAAAATTGTCTTCCTTCCAAACATAACCTTTAATTTATTTCCTTCCTATATAAAATAAACCATTTTTGTCTCTAAGACACAGTCAATCCCTATTTCAAGCACATTAATATTTCTTAAATTTATTCCGCTACAACATTACAACATTAACAGATCTCAGTTCTACCTCCTCTTCTTTTTCAGGCCAATTTCTTCAATTTCTTCTAAATTTCTTTCCATGAAATATTTTCATGCAATTTAAAAACTATTTTATAAACTGCTTTCACTACTGTAAAAATCGGCAAATAGAAACAAATGCACTCATGAATTCGCAATCAATAGAAGAAAAAATTTTCATCATTTCTGTACTTAAAATTTAATCAAATGTACTAAAGGTGGGTTCAAACACATGTGTCGATATTTAGCTGCAAGAAAATTATTTTTTCAACTGACCTACACACAAAACACTTACAATGTTCGCTAAAATAAAACACTTCCATTTTATATTGAATCACTAATCTTGATCAATGTGTAATGATGTTTTAAAATCCTTTAGTATTCCAGAAATTAGTAGTAATTGAACCAGAATATTTGTAAGATAATTAATAAATATTTTTAAGTTAAAACTAATAACTTAGGGAATATAGGGTACTACAAATAATATTGCACATAAATTAGATAAAAAACTGTTAGCAAAATATTAATATTAGCTACATTACTTACCATAAAAAAAAAACTATGTGAACGATACATAAACAAGTAAAATTAAAAGTACTAAAATAATAATTTCACAAAACTCAAAATTATGATAAGAAAAAAAATAAATAAATAAAATGGAAGGAAACAAAAAATGAAATATGAAATCGGAAAGCTTTAAAAAACTAATAAACTGAAAAAAAAAAATTTTTTTTAAATCTACCTCCTCTATAAAAATAATAATAAAATTACAACCATGCTACTGCTCACAACTTTTAACAGAAAACTCAATTTAAAACTCTTATAAACTCACAATCAGCTTCTTCTTCATTTTCTGCTGAATCATCCGCTAAAAGGACAGGCGTATAATAAAATAACTTAATTAAAAAAAATTAATTGCTGCTTTCATAAACCATAAACGGATACCATAAAAGCTATAAAGCATTTTAGAAAAACTTAAACAGAAAACTTTTCATTTTATTCTGGCAAATGAATCAAAATATTAGTAACAATAAAAGAATTTGTTTCTATGGTTATTAAAAAATATTTGTTCTTTCTCCAGTAGCTAAATTCCACAAATATTAGAATTCAACAGATTTTATTAGTTTCTAATTGGTATTTTTCGGAAACTATACAAAACGAAATGTCTTCATTTTTTCTGTATATCTCAAAAACATGAAAATAGAAATCGGAAAAAAATACACGATTTAATAATAATAATAATAATAATAATAATAAAAAAAAAACATGGTCTTAAGAAAGAAAATTTTCAACAATATTTTTGAAAATATATTCTTTGGGTAACTTCATTTTTTCTTATACTATGGCAATGAATTTTACAGTTGTTTAAGATGATGAAAATGATGATTAATAATTATAATAATAATAATAATAATAATAATAATAACCTGGATAGGGATGATGTTTGGCCAGTTCAGAAGTAAGGCAATATTTAGGGGTATCTCTAACTGGAGAGATATCAAGCACAAGTTGGCCAGGAAGACACTTTTTCTTTAACTGATTCGAAGATCTTTTCAACTCAGGAAGAAACTTGTATAAATCTTCATCTCTTAATTTGTCTCCTTCCTAGAAATACATTTAAGAATATAATAAAGAAAAAAAGATTAAAATATAACAAAAACAAAAAAATAAATGCTTTTGCATTTACGTATTGAGTATTTTCATAAATATAAAGTCATTAAGAATGAAATATAAAGCATTAAAAGTTTAAAAATAATAGCAAATCATGGTCCAAATGAGTATAATAACTATGATTCAAAATGATTTTGAAACTACTACAACATTTATAAAAAATTATTTGAGGTAGTGAACGATGTGTCAAAAGTAGTATCCGAAGGAAATCTGATCGTTACCTGTTTAAAAAATGTAGAAACCTGTAAGAGTAACTGGTCGGAAGGAGTCTAAACATGCACCAAATTCTTCTGGAGACCAACTACGCCTTTTCTCATTTAAACTCCTCCTTTCCAGAGAACCTCTTCTTGTAAGAGACCCTGAACCACCTCTCCGTTTACCATCATCCAAAGTTTGATGAGCTTTGTTTCCTATCTAAACATGTAAAAAATTATATTCAATTAATAAGGCTAACATTCAAAGAGAAATAAACTTCTGGGTATGCTAAAAAGTTTTAAGAGGAATAAAAGTATGCTCATAAGATATATTAGTTTTGGTATTTATTTTTCGACATGAACTCCAAGTCAATACAATACAAAAAAAATAAATAAATAAAAGTAATGATGGAAAATGGAACAACAAGTTTTCATTCATAATATACTTCAAATATTTCCTTTGTGCTCGTTACCTTACCTAAACTATTAGATCCTGATGATTCCTTTTCAGAATTACCATCCCTGTTTCCCTGTACAATGTCCACTAAATTAATGGCTGTCCATGCTAGGGGCATTCGATACTTCCCTAATCTCTCACAAAATGTTACAGCAGTAGTTTTTAATTTTTCTTTGTTCTGAAAACAAAAAAAAAATAAAACTAACACATAAAACCTTACAAAAAGATAATTAAAATATTTGAATGAATTATCTTGAACATTTGCTTTGATAAAGATGAGATGTTTCAAAATTAAATATATTATTTAATTAAGATACATTTAACACAAAGAAATTTAAACCTTATATGATACACAGTGCATAATAATACCGTACATATACTACAAAAAATTATTATGATTTCAAATTTAAACCTTTTCAAAATTTGCAAATCTTTCGTCTTAAGACCAACTTCATTACTTACACATTCGTCTTTTAAATAAGGAATAAGAACATCATTTATGTCACCCTGCAAAATCTTCTCCAACCGAACAACTATGAAAAGATCACTTGATGGATAAGTTATGTTAAATATACACGCTCGACTCAATGAAGAAATATCCTGTTAAAGAAAACAAATTAGAAATTAAAAAGTTAAAATCATTCTGGTACCACAGAATATTTATGTACCAAAAAAAAAAGGATATATATATATATATATATATATATATATATATATATATAGTTGATACACACTACGATCTTGTACAATTTTAAATAAATCCAAGCCCAGAGGAAATAAAATAAAAATTTGATGAAAGACTCAAAACGAACATCGGCCTTTCCTCACACTTAGTTATTAATATTACTGTAGAGATGCTCAACAAATATGAATAATGTTGAAATTTTTAACTCATCTAATAAACAGCTATTGCTAAGACAATTATAATTTTAATGATTATTAAGGTTTTTTTCTGAAAGTTAAAGAAAAGATCAAACAAATTTGTGTTCTTAAAGAATCTTACGTCAGTGTAATAGCAAATTTTTGTCTCTAGTTGAAAGAAAATACCTATGGAGATATTTTTTTTCTACTCACATCAGAAGGTTTCTCCTCTATATATATATATATATATATATATATATATATATATATATATATATATATATATATATATATATATATATATATATATATATATATATATATATATATATATATATATATATATATATATATGCAATCCTTACAAGAGATATAATAAACTCCTTAGTTACTGTGCTTTTGTTTTACAAATTCTTGACTGTGAAAGAACTTTTTAATTGTGAAAGCAACAAATGATACAAGTTAAAACACTTTTGGCATGAATTTTTTAAGATTCTCTGAATTTATTTTAAAATTTTAGAAAAGTTCTTAATTTTAACGATCATGTTGAGGATTTCTTAGATCTTCAGAAAATAAAAGACAAAACTAAAAGTTATGTACATTGATCGTCTTGTCAAGAATATCATATAAAATTTGGAATTGCAAAAGTTTTTTTTCCAAAGACTTTTGAAGATATCCAGACTATATATTTTAGATGAGGAATTATACATGTAGTCAGTTGTTTAATGCATTAGGATACACTGCACATTTTGTTTGAAGTTTCACTAGTAAGGAAATGGATTAGAGTCAATAGGAAAATAAGTTAAAATACTCTTGATCCATCAGGAATCTTAAAAATTTCATGCTTTAAAAGTTTCCCAGTCAAAAATTTGTCAAACAAGAACACTGCAACTCAGAAGTTTATAAGACTCTTTATAAAGAATTCAATTGTAGAAGAAAATATCAACATAAGTATATCTTATGAATTGGATAAAAAATTTCGATACGCAAATATAAGATTCTTAAAGAACACAAAATTTAAGTCAGTAATATAAATATAATCTCTTCTGAAAATGATATATACTGTATACAAATAATAGTGTAATTTCTTATTAAAGATATTAAAACTTTTATTCATTGTAATAATAGTTATTTATTAGAAGAATTTAACCACTGTTTTAAAAACTGTTCAAAATTTTCCATATTTGTTAAGCATCTCAACAATAACATTATTTAATATACTAACCATCTGATTAGAATAACATTCCCTTTTACTTAGTTTTAATATAGTGTGGGTCTGAATGGGCAAAGACGTTTGTCTCTTTCGAAAGCCTTGCTCACAATTTATTTCCAATGGGTATATATATATATATATATATATATATATATATATATATTATATATATATATATATATATATATATATATATATATATATATATATATATATATATATATATATATATATATATATATATATATATCAAGTTACTGGCAAATTTGCTCCTTTAATAGCTAGTAGATTAATTAAATACTACACTGAATAATGAAAGTGAAAATAATGCATTTCATTTCAACCTGATATGGTATATGGGAGTTCAACATTCTTTTCAAAGCCTCTGAATTCATATCAAAGTAAAAATTTTCAGAAATTTTCTTCCTCTCTTTGATGTCATACAACGCCATTGTAGCAAAGATGGGTTCAATGTCTAATTCCAGTTTCAAATTTATACATTTCACCTGATAAAAAATAAAAAATAAAAAAAATAAAATATTTATAACTATTAGAAAATCAGATCACATTATTACAACTATTTTCAGGTAATAATTTAATGAAGTTATGGTCAACAGTACCTCACTCAACCCTCTTTAAATGCAAACATTCCTATTTTATAAATATTTAAAATATTTTAAAATAGTTAATTTTTTATTTACTTTAATTTTATTTATTTTATTTCCTTAATTTTATTCCATTTTTATTTATAATTTGAAATGCTTTTATTCTTTATTAATATAATTGGCATCTTGTTCATTTTCGGATTTTGAAAACTGGCACTAAAGTCCCAATGAACTTGCATTCTCATAAATTTTTTTTGCTACGATGACTTACTCACACAATTCTCTCCTTTAATAAACTTGCTGCTTATCTGAATCATCACTTACCTCAAATTGTTTAAGTGTATTGTAATAAATTTAAAAAAATTATAAATCAATTGGCAGCAAGTTTATTACTTAAAAAAGAAAAAAAGAGAGAGATATGACGTGAATAAGAAAATTAATTCAAATTATAAATAAAAATAAAATTAAAAATAAATTAAATAAATCAAATGAAATAAGATGGGAAAAGTGTTATATCAATCAACCCTCTGATCTTCTCCAATTATCATAAAGTTTTCCGATTATTATAAAGTTTCCAATTATATATATATATATATATATATATATATATATATATATATATATATATATATATATATATATATATATATATATATATATATATATATATATATATATATATATATATATATATATATACACACTTGCAAAACATCAACATTTTAAGAAATATCTTTACCTTAAATGCTGCAGTAAGTAAAATGACATTTTAATAAACAACCAATTTCTTAAATGGTTTTTCACAAAACAATAACTTGAAAATATTTACAGAGAAACAGTAGAATGAATTAAATAATAATAGTTTAATAATAATAATAATTTTTACCAATATCCTATGTCCCCGAACTGGTTGTGGCTCTTCAGCATAAATTCTCCTTTCAATAAAATCTTCATCATCTTGTTGAGGATACAGAAGGAACAAAGAGTCCCTATATATATATATATATATATATATATATATATATATATATATATATATATATATATATATATATATATATATATATATATATATATATATATATATATATATATATATATATATATATATATATATGTGTGCAATGTGAAAAATAGTTGTGATACTGTTCAGAAAAATATAGGAGGGGGGGGGATGAAAAAGTGCAGATATTTTCATAAAAAAATGAACCACTACATAAATAATACTTTAACAGTACACATATTTCACACAAGTTAAAAAATGATCATATATTATCTTAAAACATTAATTATATCAAAAATATGGACAAAGCTTACCTGTCTGTTTTCTTTCCTTACTGCATAATTATTAGCGTCTATTGTATCTTGATAAATTCGGGAAAGAAGAGAAGGTAAAAGAGGGTCACCAATAGAATTCCTTAAGTCAAAAACTGAACTTGCCCAGCTTCCTCGAGGTGTATCAGATATTTGAGAGCTTCGACTACTTGACATTTCTTGCTATATATATATATATATATATATATATATATATATATATATATATATATATATATATATATATATATATATATATATATATATATATATATATATATATATATATATATATATATATATATATATATATATATATAAACTGATCCTAATAATAATAATAATATTTAGAGGGCTTCACTGCTCATAAAAAGCTGGCAAAGAAGTTACAAGAATCATAAATGGAATCATTGATATCTGCACATATAGTGTAAAGACATTACATCCCCATTCTTTTAGCAGAGAGAGCAAAGGTCAGTGAAATGCGAGAAGGCAGTTCCTTCGAACAACTGCAGTAGTGGTACGTACAGTGAGATGGAAATGTGTTGCAGATACAGAGTTGACTTAGATCAATCTACACCTGAATGAAATGAAGGTATGCATCACATATATGAGAAGAATTGAAGATGCAACCTAAGTAAAATTGTAGTAACTTTGAAAAGGTTAAAAGGTTAGTCCAGCTTTTATAAAGTAGCTAAATGATGACTTATATAGTCTTTTTCTGTAAATAATAATTCATGAGGGTTTATTTGCTTTAGAGACTGCAAACCCATCAAAAGAAATAGAAAATTCTGGGATGCTTTGACGAGGAAGAAATGTAAGTTGGGATTTAAAGAATTAAATTGCACAAAGTTTAGATAACCTTACCAAAAAATTCAATCCGAATGACTGAGAATGAAATTTAAAAACCAAGTTAAGGGGCGCTATAGGAAAAGTAGCAAACTGAAATAATTATAGGAATAGAGTCTAGTCATCAGGTTAAGAATGACTAAGGTTGATATAAAAGTATTAATGAAAAGAGAACAGAAACTTGATACACTTTTCCCTAAAACATTAGAAAGAATGCTTTTGCAACATTCACGGAAAACAGTTTCACGATACACATTAACATGTGTAAGGCATGAAATTATGAAAAAAAATAAATAAATAAAACTGAAAATGATATGCATTTAAATGCCTTAAAAAAAAAAAAAAAGTAGTAGTAGTAGCAATAGTAAGGAAAAGTTACCCGGTCAACATCATCAATAATCCTTTCTTCATCTATATCTATTTCAAATTCTGGTGGTATACAAGAATCTAGCAGCTGCCATTTTTCTGAAGTAATACTTCCTCTACTTTCTGTTGAAGTTGAGTAATGAATGTATTCACGTGATACATATATCCAATCTTTTGTATAACATCGAACACAGTCAGATACATGAGCATCAAATCCTTCACTGTTTTTCAATTTAAAAAGAAAAAAAAAATTTAAAAACTTAAAGAGTTGGTCCCAATAAATAAAAAATGTTATTGCTAAAATAGGAATATATATATATATATATATATATATATATATATATATATATATATATATATATATATATATATATATATATATATATATATATATATATATATATATATATATATATATATATATATATATATATATATATATATATATATCGTGAGTGTAGTGGCAAAATTGACCAATTCAATTTTTTAAGTTTGTGTTAATTACAATTTAAAGTTTTAAGTCATGGAAAATCAGGATTTAATATTTCCTCATATTGTAATGTTTTTTCTTTCTTTGCTATTTTATTTAAATCCTGATTTTTCGTACTACTTATTACTTTAAATTGTAATTTAACACAAACTTGGAAAATTGACTTGGTCAATTTTGCCAGTACACCATATATATATATATATATATAAAGGTAGAAAACATTAAAAGGTTTATTTATTTCATATGATTTTTAACATTTATATCATTGTTAAAATACTTAAAAACTTTACATTTCAGATGGTACAACTGGCTCAACAGTTGAAATATGACGAGGGATCTTTGTAACTTTAACATCATCTGACGGGAAGTGAAGAATAGATCTTGCTGGGTCTCGATCCAAGCTCATTTTGATGTAAATCTAGAAAATCCTCATAATCTACAGGATCTAAAACCTCTTGCACTGGTGTCACCTAATAAAGAAAGATGTTAATGATTAAGATAAATGATCTACAACTTTAAATAAGATTGTGGATGTAAACTTAAGTATAAAATTGAAAACTTAAATTTTATAAATTTAATACAAATTGGGTTGGAGTACTAGGAGCTGAAGACATTGAAAATTTTTATTTTTTTTTGAGTAGAGTCAAAGATGAAAGCAGATGAAGAAAAAAAAAAATCATATTAATATAAAATAAAAGAGTTCAGAGCCAGAGCAAGGAATTATAAAATTATGGAGCCAGAGATAGAGTTCAAGATGATGATAAAAAAATACCAGCTCCTCAGCCCTGAATCTCAAAGAAACCTCACTTTAATAATTGAATAGGATTAAAATTATGAAATCACTTGATTTAGAATGTTTTTGGTTACACTTTGCCAAAGTCAAATAAAAATGATTATATAAAACTGCAAGCAAAAAGAGTTATTGTAAGTTAATTTAAAATAAAAGAACTGCTAGATACTCCAATTTTCAGAAAGATATTCATGAGATTTGTGAAATTATTGAATGCTCCAAGTGAAACTATTAGTAGTGAGAAACTATAAAACCAGAAAGCAATGACTCATATATATATATATATATATATATATATATATATATATATATATATATATATATATATATATATATATATATATATATATATATATATATATATATATATATATATATATATATATATATATATATATATATATGATTTAAACCATACACAACTAAATACTGTATTTATGGATGCAGGAGAATTATATCCCTCAACATTAAAAATAATAAAAATATATCATAAATTATGTATATAAAAAAAAGCCTGAAAAAATTAATATATTTCCTATGATGTCTACTGTTAAGAGGTTAAATAAGATTATAAGCTTGAAGGTTTATAAAAATTGAAAGATAATTCTTTTTATAATTCAAATTAGTTTTTTTTTTCAATTATAACTAAAAAATGGCTAATCTATTAAATTTTTTTCTTATATTATTTCTAAAGAGCTCTTTTTGGTTTAAAATAAAACCTTAAGAGGACCAGTCAATTAGGTAAAACTGAGAAGCAGCTTTAAAATTTTCAGCTTTTAAAAATAAGAATTGAAATAAGTTTATAAACATGGCCATTGCAACTCAAAAGTCATAGAGGAATATAATTTCGTTGGACTATATCTTACACTAAGTACACAATACACACCAAATTTCAAGAATATCTTAGAGTATTTTGGGTAGCTGATTCAAACATGGAATTTCCCAATAATAATAATAATAATAATAATAATAATAATAAGGAGATAAAAACCTTTTGAATTATTAAGTTCTATGTTTGTAATATATATACCAACTTACAGAAGAAATAGTTGAAACACTAGCAGATCTTGGGGGATTTTTGCCTTCAGTTACAGCACTAACAGTCTTCCGAACTTCAGATGCATGATGAGATATATATATATATATATATATATATATATATATATATATATATATATATATATATATATATATATATATATATATATATATATATATATATATATATATATATATAGGTGAACCAGATTTTATATCTAGCCGGCTAGTTCTAGTAAACAATATAATTTGAAAATAAAATGTAAATGTCAAATATTAATAAAGCTGTGTAGGCTGGTCCTAAGCTATTTAGATATTTTTATAGTTCTATTTATCCATTGTTCATTTTTCTCTATTAATACTAGAAAAACAAAATTTGGATAAATAGGATACATAAAAGAAAGCCTAAGAAACATGGAATAGCAAATATGTTCAGTGAAAATTAAAAATTGCTCTAAA
>SEYY01001235.1:243909-246409 GCA_009176605.1 Armadillidium nasatum
TACAGTACTTCATGGCGTCAAAGAGGTTAAAAATAATATGTTAAAAGACTTACTTCATTGGGGGAATGGGGCAAAAGCAAGTATGTTAAAATGACTTACATTGTCGACGGTAAAAAAAAAGCAAGTCTGTTATTATGTTCTCGTGCATTAAACGAGAGTCAAAACACATGTAAAGTGCTGCCATTCTATAAAAGATTTTCTTAGTTTAGCGGATATTTTGAAAAAACCTTAATTAGTTTTGTCTATTTGTAAATAATATGTTAAGTTTTAACAAATATATAACCATTTTCAATATTACTTGTTTTCATTAAAATTTATATATAGTGAATTCATTGATTTGGCTCTGTCAGTCGCATTTTTTTCATTTTTATATAAATAATCATAAATAACTTACTTAAGTTAATTGAGCAATCAAGTTTACTATATGTGATTCTTTATAAATATTAGGTATAAGAACTATGAGTAGAGCTGAATTCTGCTCAGTTTTTATTTAAAGACCTGTAAGAGAAGGGTCGAAATTAGTATTACAATTGAATAATGAAAGGAGACTTATCATGAGTTTTTCGAAGAAATGTTCCCTTCTTGAAGAGTTCCTTAATATATAACTTTAATATATTTTAGAAGGCTACAGAGATATACACTTGATAAGAAGTCAATTGAAAGGATGGTAAGAAAGAGGTAAAAAAGAAAAAAAAAAAATATATATATATATATATATATATATATATATATATATATATATATATATATATATATATATATATATATATATATATATATATATATATATATATTAATAAATTAAAAAAATGGTTATTTTTTATTTGAATCATGGAAAAAGATAAAAAATTACCAACCCTGATTAATTAGCTAATTATATCATAATATTTAAAACAATAAATAAAAATTAATATGTAGGTTACAAAGGGCAAACGAATGAATTTTTAAAATTAAATCTCACTTTTAACAGCAAAAAATTCCTTTAGAGGAAAACTTTAGTCTATTTAATCATTTTGATAAATGAATAAATTAAAAATAAAAAATCCAAAAAATCTGTAAATTGGCAACATGCACTACAATTCAGCCACGTATTTACAAACATTGACACTATTTAGATTGTTGTCGTTAGTGTGGAGCACGGAAAGTAGATTTAGGTGAGGTATTGAGTTGAGTGTTATTGTATTCTGGTATGTGTGTTTTTGGAGATCAATATTACAATTGGTATTTTTTTTTTTTCATATACTTCTTTGATTGACGTAATGTATATTAACACCTTTAATTTAATTTCTATTATAAGATTGGAGAAAAGTTCATTTAAACCTTGTAATTAAATGTTATTTACTTTAGGTGAAAAAAATTCACATTTCAAAGTCTCTTGAAATGTGAATAAGGGCATAGAGGCCTAGGGAATTTTTTGAAGGGTATAAGTCGTTGCATGATAACGAACTAATTTGCAACTTTATATATTCCGAGATATCAATTGAATGCTGGACCAGAAGGGTCTTGATAGTCCAATGTAGTTTTTGTTCTTTCTGAAATATTCTCAATTTGTCTGATTTCGCCTGCCAGGTGTGTGATGCAAATTAAACTTTGGGTCAGCCGAGCATTTTTTGTATTATATTGAAATTACAAAGAAAAATATGAAATCAAAGAAATTGAGAAAGTGGAGCACAGGAAACTATTTTACACATTAAATACCAAAAATTTAAAATTTTTTAACATAAGATTTGGTAATAGGGTCTTTCATGTAACATTTTTTTCTTCATATATCAAAACTACGAAGACATTGATCTGAATTCATTTTTTTTTTCTGCAGTTTGAGCCTTGGAAAATGAATTTGTACACTAAAAATGAGTAAAATATCATCACTTTAATAAGACAACCCACGACTTCAATGGTGTATTATTATTTGTCTGGCACTGCCAGGTTGCTGCATCAGCTTTGGAGAGGTAAAGTAATGTAGCGTTCACATTTTTTCGTACGAACAAGGTTTTTTCTTCATATATCAAAACTAAGAATTTGTGTACGAAGTTGAAAAAAAAAAAAATATTATATATATATATATATATATATATATATATATATATATATATATATATATATATATATATATATATAAAAATAATAAAATAAATTATAATAATAATAATAATAAAATAATAAAATACAATAATAATAATAACTAATAAAAATAATAATAATATAATTTTTTTACCACCACACGGGTCGGGGTACGGGGGCAGAGCCCCCGTGATCGTGTGATGCATTCATTTTAAAAATTGCATTTTCTGCAATGAAAGTTTGGCACACGATTTGCTAGGGGGCTTGGACCCCCCGACCCGTGAATGATAAATTTTCACTTACATTCCTCTCTCTCTCTCTCATATATATATATATATATATAATTTGTATATATATATATATATATATATATATATATATATATATATACTATTATATTATTATTATTATAACTAAATCCCGCAATGCAAAAGTAAAT